>BMAV01019426.1:10978-30669 GCA_019973955.1 Trichonephila inaurata madagascariensis
ACAGCATAGAGACTTTCCTGGAGATAAGGAAAAAAATGGTAAGTGAGCTTTGGACTATGCCCCCTTGTTTAGACCCCAACTGTACTGACCTTACTATTTTAAAAACTAACGACTCAGATTCAGTTCTTTCTAATGTAAATGATAAAAAGCAATCCAATAAGCGTAAAATTAAGAAGCAGGATTTGGAAGGGTTTGCCTTTCCCAAGAAAACTGTCCGACCTACCACCCCAACGCAAGTACTTCAACCTATCCCCACGCGGAATAACTTTGAAATGTTAAATCAGGACCCAGAACCGATGGAAAAAACTCCCCCCGCCCCTAGAAATCCACTTCCTATAACTTTAAAAACAGTTATAAATTACAGAGAGCAATTAAAAAATATTACTGAAAAATTCCCTAATTTAAAATAAAAACGGCAGGAGAGTACATTAAACTTTTCGCTATAACACGGACGAAGAAAACAGAGAACTTACACACTTTTTGGAAGCGGATAATAATTATGAATTCTATGTCATACAGCCCAAAGAAAACAAGCCAATCAAAGCTGTAATTAAAGGTCTCCCTCGCGTTACCCTAACGGAAGAAATTCAAATAGATTTAGAAGCGCTTGGCTACTCTATAATTAGTTGTAGCCAATTAATTTCAAAGCGTACCAAACTTCCACTTCCTTTTTTCTTAGTTAAATTACCCAGAAATACTTTTAATGCTACCGTCTTTGACATTTCTCATCTTGGTCACCTAGAAGTTAAAGTTGAAGGCTATTCTATCAGGGGTGTTACCCAATGTTATAAATGCAACAACTTTTACCACACGGCAGCTAACTGCCACATGAAACCGCATTGCCTTAAGTGTGGATTGGAACACACCACCAAAGACTGCGAAATCTCTAGTGGAATGGAAAACCCTTACTGTATAAATTGCCACGTGTACGGGCATTCTGCCTGTTACACGAAATGCCCTAAATTTCCTAGGTCCAAGAAGGGTTCCCTCCTCCTAAATAGAAATAAAAATAATTTTAATAGCAATAAAATTGTAGAGGGTTTGTCCTTTGCCAACGTTACCGCAGGAACTCTGATAAATAGTAATGATAATGATCCCCCCTTCCTCAGGTCGAAGGTACCCCTAGAGAAAGTCAAAGCTCTCTCTCTTCTCCCAAACTTCTGCTTCTAATTCTAACGTTCATAATTCTTTTGAATTTCAAAATATAATGGATCTATTTAAAATATTTGCAAATATCGCTAAACAATTTCCAAAATTACTAAAGATTCTCCCCGCTCTTAAAGCAAAAACTGATGTCAAAGAACAAGCGTTTCTAATTTTTGAAGCGCTTATTGATTAATTTTTTCCCTATTTCTATAATTTAATGTCAATATATATTCCTTAATTTCCCCCTTCCTTCTTAATTTGTACCAATGTCATATTATGTAATCTCCACCCTTATTTAATTTTAATTCAATAGAGTTTTTCTTCCTTCTGCCGGGTCAGTCAGTTCCTTAAAGTCCAAAAGCTCACTAACCAAAGCTATTCAACTACTGGAACCTCGCCTACACCCCATTGCTCCCCTGTCAGAAGCCACAACTCCTACCACCGAACCACGCTCACAACGCAAAGAAACTTAGCCCCATATAAGAGGCGGAGTGATGTGTTCCCGTCACAGCCCTCTTTTCAGGAAGTCGAAGTCGGCCGGTGTCGAGAGAATGGGATTATAGAACCCAGGTGGTGTGATGGATAAGGATGTTCTGAAGTTAGATAAGAATTATGGCGCCCTTAGTTTCCAGACGTACCAGGAATGTATTTGTGTTTGCCGCACAAATAGTACACGAATGTGGCCCGGGGACGAGGGCAGACTTTTGTAGCCTGCCAATGAGAAGAGATGAGGGGCGTGTTGTGGACCCACCCCTGGTGTTTAAAAGGGGTTTTTTTTCAGGAGAGAAAGCCCTGGATGGAAAAAACTGGAGAGGAGCCCTGAAAGAAAAAGGATTGGCGAGTGCTTTCGGGAAAAAGGATTTAACTCCCGTGAGATAGATGGACTGCACCGGCTTGGCATATAACTGAATTTATAACTATAGTAACTGTAGTGTAGTATAGTATAGTGTGACTACAGTAACCTATGTGAAGCAAATAAATACTGCTTTAATTTTAAAATTAAGTTGTGACAATATTTTTCTTTGTTATCTATTCACGACGTTACAAGGGCTATAGAATGTTTTTCAATGCAATTGAAAGCTTTAAATGCTTGGACTTGGATATCAAAAGCTTAAAAGTAAACAATAGCCTAATGTCCTGCAACATCATGAAATATCCATTGAAGGGAGATGGTAACCTTTAATTATTAACCAGTTAACTGTGGAGCCCCAATATGAGTGCGAGCAACTGTGTGTGTCACGGAAATCGTACGATGGCGAGTATTCTCGTCAATCGCAGAGTAAGTGTCGCTGTTAAATAATTAGATGAAAAAGATGGATTTATTTTATTAAATTGCCAATTTCATTACTAATAGTGTGTGGGTTGTCTATGTACAGGGCTATAAAGTAATTTAGCTTTGTCGCGGGTTCATAAGACCGATGGTCCTTCCGGCCCTCAGTTTGTATGGATATCTATGAATTTTAGTGATCGTCAACATTCCCGGATTGAGAGACTTAAACACACACTTGATTTACTTTATTCTTTACTCATAAAGTATTTTTTACCAGTGTTGACACTAAGGAAGTTCTGGAGTAGATGCCATAGGGCAGGGAGGGCAAAACAGTGGCACGCGTGCCTTTGATGGCACACAACACAATATTTTAGGCCCGCCACCGATCGAAGCGGTTTGTATTTTAGTCCAAAATAACGTTCACAATGAATACTCATGACGCATCTCATTCGCGTTTTTGACGCTAGATTGCATGTTTTCATAGACAATATTATTACAAGAAACTACAAGTAGTTCTCAAACTTGAACAAAATATCAAATGTTTACATACACACGAGAAACTAGACGAAGAAAAAGCTATAGAAGAACTTATTTCCGTAATTGATTCTTCAAAGAATTTTCAGCGAAATGTTCCGAGTTCAAATAATTATCGGAAACGCTCAAGTTTACGTGTGCCCTGATGCGACTTCATATGATAAACTAAACTTGTCCCAGTTGGGAATTGAAGAATTTGAAATGCAACTGATTGATTTCCAGTGTATTTCGATATGGATTCAAATACTTATTGAAGCAAGGAAAAAGTTGTGGAATTGATATATGGTAAAAATGCCAGTAATGAAAGTTGGGAAACATGGAATTCGATTCCAAACACATTTAACTGTTTGAAGTTTACTCGTGTGATTATATCTCCATTTTCATTTACCTATGCCTGCGAGACATTTTCACAGATAACATCAAAGACTCGCTTAGAAACAGTTTTACAGATGATTTAAGTTATTTGCCATATAATCTGCAACAGAGGTCACACTAATGTTTTTTATATGTAATTTGAATTACACGTATAACTAAAACATGTACTACCATACAGTGCAAAATGTATTTTTTCGTAGTGAATAAAGAATTTTGAGTTGTTAGTAATTAGCTTTATTATTTCCCCAATAATCGCGTCAACATTATTTGACGGCACGTCTATACCTCATTCAACATTTCTTCAGAAAAAATGGCACGCTGATCCATAAAGGTTTGCCACCCCTGCCGTAGGGTAATCCCAGTCCTCTTACCAGAAATCATTCTCGTCTATCCCAACCCCATAAAATGGCAGTTCATTAGGCAGCATGGCATTGGGTCATCGCTCTAATGTCAGCACTTGGTTGTTACATAAAAAAACACTATTACTTGTTTTTATATAAATTTATTAAATTCATAGATATTGTTACAACCTTTTACATTTCACTGTTGGCATTTTTATTTATGTAAGCATTTGGGTCAAACTTTATAACGTGAAGCCTAAATTGTTCCTCTACATGAATCTGTGTGGTAGAGTTGCCATGTTGCACTAGGTGATGTTTTAACATTTGAAATATACAGTTGGCTATTTCCACAAGCCGTCATCAGAACATACATACAAGCCGTTCTTCGTTTAATTCATTGATTTGCGAACTGTTCTAATCTATATGTCGCAGGGAAATGACGAAACTAGAAATTTCATTAAATCCCTAAGGGAAATGATCATTGACGGGAGATATTAAAATAACGTCTCTGTAAGGTAATTTTCCTGATGAAAGTAAGTGATTTTATCAAATCCCTGAACTGTTTCAGTGAAATGATGAAATGAACTAGTCAGGATTTGCATTGGCAAAATGATACGAAGGGGGAAGGAGACACCTGGGGGGTCGAGTCCTTGCACTTCCTAACCATACAGGTAGTACAATCGATCCCCTAAATATCAACTCCATATCTTTAAAAAAAAATGACACCATAGGATTAACATAGGGATTGATATTTTTGTGCGTAAGCAACCGAGTGGAAAGATGTTATACATCAAAAAATAGCCTAATTTTCTAATTATTTGTTAATTAGTTTCGAATAAATAATTTGTATTCCATTGACTATTGCTTTATTACTTCTACGTTTAAAAATGCACCACATTTTTTTAAAACAAACACGTTTAAACTTTTGACAATATTTCATCATTTAACTGAAACAGATCAGGGATTTGTTCAAATCTCTTACTTTTATCAGAGAAATGACCTTGAAGAGAGGTTGTATTAACATCTCCCGTCAATTAATCTTTTCCCTTAGAGATTTGATGTGAAATTCCTAATTTCATCATTTTCCTGGATATATATAATTAAATATTACGTAATAGAACTTCTAGCTTTTATGAAAGCCGTATAAGAAACTCCCTGCAGCATTCGGTCTCAAGGTCACCGGTTCCCCCACTTCTGATATAACATTAGTATTCTTTCTGTAACTGCAAGAAAATTTATTTAAATCTTTTTTTTCGCCACTGCATTTAGTTTTACTCTGTCCGTAAAACATTTCCAAAAGGAAACCAATTTGACTTAAACCTTTTCAGAAATATTGTACTAAAATATTTAAAAAGATTTAATATATGTTTTAAAAATAAAATTTAAACTTACATTCGAATTTTTTTTATATGGTAACGGATGATTTGCAGTATAGAAAATAGTTACGTTTAAAAAGAAATGAAATCAATAATTTAGTGAGAAAAATCAAGACAATACGATTCACTGTAGAAAAAAAAATTATTGAAAGAAATGATTTTTGCTTCTTAAAATTTAAAGTGTGTTATATTTTATCTCATTAAACAAACACATGTAAAAAAATAAAAAATCTTTGTTCTCCAAGTTTTCTTTCACATTTACCACTATATAAAGAAAAGTATTTAATCTAAATATTTCTTCAAGTTCATTTTATACTTTATAAAAAAAATTATATTTTTGTAGCTGTTAACGTAGACATGAAATCGCGGTGAGGATACCAGCATAAAAAATATTTATTGTGAAGCAAAATTGTAAATGTTTGTCCTTTAAAGCTTATGGGTATTCTTTAAGTATTGCCAGATTTCAAAATTATTGCCGTTCATGTATTCCTTAAAAAATATTTTACCCGAGTCTATTAAAATAAGAAACAGGCAATTGATTAAACGAAATTTTTTCCAATTGTAATAAATAAAACTGCTTACATTGCAGGCATATAATAATTACTCTAGCAAAATTTAAATTCTAAATACTCTTTAGAATTTTAAAAATGTATTTAGTAGATACTAGAACTGTAATTATTCTGATGACGTGCTGTTAAGAAATTTCACCAAGAAATTCAAAATGAACACCCCAATTCATTGATAAATGTAATATTTATTTAAACCATTACGTATACATTATATATTAAAAATAAAAATAGATAAATACAGCAAAGTCTTGCGTAAAATATGGGATGTAAAATATGCAGTAAATATTTTCAAAATCGACGAAGGAACCAATGTCTTATGCTTGGCATGAGTCTCGCACCAATATACAATATCAGAAACCCAATGGTAAAGAAGTTACCTTTGTAATTAAAATTGTAGAAGGAATAACTGCAGTAATCGTGACGAGTGGAATCATAGCTTGGATTAAGATAGAACAGCATCGCATTGTCTGCAATAAAAATACAAGAACCTTTAGACATAATTCCAAATTATGTGAAAAAGGCTTGAGATTTCTTCACTCGTAAGAAACAATTCATTTGAGACCAGTGTTTGGGTAATTTCTTTTACAGCTCTAACAATTTTTATGCGAAAATATTAAAAGTTTTGCGAAGGACCTCTATTCTTATGGCAACTTTAGTTATCATATTACAAATCCTCCACCCACTTACCCCATCAGGGCCACTAATTTTGCTTCGCAATATACATATTTCCTTATTTTAAGGTCCATATTTTGTTAAATTTTAAATACAGACTACAAAAATTCCTTCCATTAATTATTCCATTTCATTAACATTTTAGTAGATAAGTATCCAAAAGCCCTTGGGCAAAAACAAAATGAGGCCCCTATGTTGGTTGGTAAAAGGTAATATATGTATCAAGTAAAAAGGTAAAAATATGAATATTTGATTTACGAAGCTATTTTAACATCAGCTTTTTATCGTGCTCAGCAGAGCACAGGAAAGTACAAAACTTCATACTACCTATACATATATATTTATATAAGAGTTTTCTTGTGCAAGCTTTAGTGATTGCCCATGTTCGATCCGACATGAAAAATGGTTCGAAACTAAAATATCTCCAAATTTCAGCCACGTGAAAACAAGATGACAGCATCATCTTGGTCAAGTGTATATATAGTATCAGACATGTACGTATTAAAGTGGAACGAAATTATGGAGACTGCTTTGATTGACGATGTTTTTTTGGAAAGTATCCCTACCTATGGAATCTTAAAAAAAACGCTACTTCGCAAAAAGATTAGCGAGAGTGCAGTGGTGCTAGCAGCTAGTGATTTTTCAATGTGAAGATAGAGTGTGACTGACAAAAGCATTGCGTTTTGTTGACAAGCCTTCCCCCTCAACTACTTCAAAAAATAGGGCGAAATGGTAGCTCAAGAAAAATGCGTGTTTTATAAGGAAATTCCAGCCACGATGTCGGGACCATAATCGCGTTATGGAAGAGACTTCATTTAAACGTTTGAAGTTTCATAATCTCAAACAGTAATTCGTTTTCCAGGTGACGCAAAAGTCCGTTAAGGTATACGACTACGTTCGGAACAGTGATTTTAAAAAGTGCATAAATGTATAATTTTCATGATATTTAGTGTCGCTTAGATTAGAATACATGTATAAAAATTGCTTTAAGGATATTTTGACAAACATTTATTGAAATACAATATTTCGGCTAAAAATTAACTTAGAATAACCTTTTTCAAAATGTTCTCCTTTTGAGAAAAATGCTTCTATTATAATATTTTGCCTGTATATAGCTCAGACCTCTGTAAAGAGGCTCAACTATGTGTGATTTTTGAAAAATTCACATTACTTTCAGAGTTACAACCATTTGAAATTATCGGCGTTTTTTTCTTCATTTCTCCCCTCTGTTGTAGTAAAATATGGATAAATCCACTTCTAAGTTATTTATTTCAAAAATTCTAGTTGAGCCTCTGGGTCATTCCGTGTTCATTTTTTGTAAAAATATTGTACTTAAGTAATTTGTTTATTGTAATACTATTCTTAAAACAATTTTATATACGTTTTTTTAATCTAAGTGACACTAAATATCATAAATATTATCCATTTATAAGGTTTTGCAAAATCACGTATCCGAACGTAGTCTGATAATTTAACATTTGAAAATCCAATCATTCACCGAATAATGCATGTAAAAATCGACACACATATTTGAAGTGACAGAGTTTTAGTAAAACAAAAAAAAGCAAAAAGCGCCAACACGGACAGCAAAACGCAAGTGACGCTGCATGCAAATCGTGTATAAAATGAGCTGTAGTTATAGGAAACAAATGCACACCAGTAATTGCGGCATATTGACTTTATTAAGGCCGTATCACACGTATATTTTTCATGCAATTTTTTCGTCCAATTTTTGGCCGAATCTGATGGTGAAAGGTTGCCGTAAACAAAATGACATGCTCTGACGTCAGCTGCGCTCTATCTCCACATTGAAAAATTACTCGCCGATTTTTCTGCTTCAGAAAATGAACATCCAAAATTATTTCTTTCATTTCGCTTGCGCAATTGTTGATAGGTGTAAACTAAAAATAGAGCACCATTCTATTTAAAATATTATACGCCGTTAAAATATACGGCATATCTGAAGTGTTAGACGAAACCGGAGCCGCCATCTTGTTTATGACGTAGGGCGCCGAAGAACCCCATTGGCTGGGATTTCAAGCAATTTTATTTCGAACAACTTTTTGAGCTCGCTAGCAAAAAAATTGTTCTAAAGCGGTTGCTATGGCAACTGAGGAAAAATTGCACGAATTAAACGAAAAATTGCTTGAAACGTGTACGTGTGATACGGCCTTTAGAAACGGCTTTGTTAGAACTGTACTACCAAGATGGAGAGCCCATTTCTACAGCTTTATTATCCTACCACCAAAAGAAAAGTGTGAAAGATTTCTTGTGCTTATAGTTTGGTAAGGATCGCGAGATGAGCCACACCCTTCGTCATGCTTGGCCTCCCAGGTCCCCAGAATTAAATCCGTGTGATTGTGAGGTTACCTGAAGTCCCAAGTCTAACATGAACATTCGACCACATTAGGGATGCTAAGGAACAACATTCGACGGCAATTTCTTACCATACATCCAGATATGCTATACAGTGCTGCTCTCAACATTGTTGCATCGACTGTAGATATTTAAGAATGATTGGCAATATTCTGAACATCGTTTATTGCTAAATATCAATTTCTATGTTTCCGTTACATAAAGAGCCATCTTTTGGCGAATTTTTGCACTTTAATTTCAATAAAACCCATATCATTTTAAGTGAGTGTCAGCTCCGGTTTAGCCATCGGGCGCTTGGGGTGGGCGCCCAGGGGCCCGGATAAGCTGGACGTAACCAGATCATCTGGTTATAAATTTCGATCCTGCAGTGCCAAAGCGGCCAGTAGATCTTCTGCACCCAGGGCTCGAAATGAGGTTAAATCGGCACTGGCACAAGTGTTAACTTTTACCTCTACCTACATTATTCCGTGAATTTTTGAATTTTCAAATGTTAACGGACTTTTGAGCCCCCGGTATGTAAAAACCATCATAAGTTTAACTCAAGCTGGGAATATATTCAGAAATCAGGAAATTATGTACAATTAAATGGTCTTAAAAGTCTTCTTTCAACTAAATGTGGATCTCTCGTTCTCTTAATGTGAAATTTCACATTCCAATATATTAATGTATATTGAAAGTGAATATTATGTTTGTTTATTCTAAGTGCAATCTATAAATAAAAAGGTATGTTTGTTTGTCTGTACGTCTCTTGTGTCTTCTTAAACCGTTTATCGGACTGGGAAACTTCGAGGAATGGTTGGACGCATGCCCATGAAGGTTTCCGAGTTACTAAAATTGATCACCAAGAGACTTAAGGGGCGTTAGAGATAAATATTCTCGTTTTTTTAACTATTAGACTTATGAACTTTAAATCTGGTAGGCATGTTCCTTTCAAGGATTAGAGGTCCGCTACAAAAACGGGTTTTGCGAAAAATTAATCTTAAGGGACGTGGCGGTGGCTTAAGCGATGTTATAAATATTCCCATTAGTGAAATATTGGACCTATAAACATTAAATTTGATAGGTCTGTTCCATTTATCAAGTTGAGATTAGCTAGACAAGAAATTTTACAGAAATTGAACCCCAAGGGGTGTCACGAGGACCCAAAAAGAGTGCTATATATAAATATTGAACTATTAGACTTACGCGCTAGAAATTTGGTAGGCCCATTCCTTTCATGGAGTAGAAATCCGCTACAAAAAGTGTTGAAAATCTACCCGAAAGGTCGTTGAGAGGGCTTATAAGGGGCGTTAGAGATAAATATTACCGCGCGTTTTGGAACTTTTAAATGTACAGACTTTAAATTTGTTTGGAATTTTTTTAATACAGAGCGGGAAGATGTTGGGACTTGATACTTCGATGAACAAATTTCTTCATCGAAGTACTAATTACCGTAATTAAATTTAATACGCATGTTACTTTTGCTAAATGGAAATTTGCCAAGAAAGGATTTAACGAAAATAGACTTCCTATGGGGGAGAAGGAATTTTTTTTTGCTGTGTATTGATAAAAATTACCCGTTTTTTGAACTATTATACCTACAGTAATCAAATTTGGTATGTACATTTCTGTTGTGAATTGTACAGGTCAAACAGAAATTGACTCAAAAGGTGGTTACCGAGATATTTACTAAAAAATTGTCTTTCATCTATTAGATTTAGACTTGAAATTTGACAAGCATGCTTATTTTATTGAGTAATCCACTAAAAATGGGTTTTGAGAGAGAAAAAGATAACTCTACTTCAATTTTAGAAATTATTTGAAAGTTCAGTCCTTTTTAAATCAAGAATTATTCGAATATTTTTCAATACAATCGAATTCTTAATGCTAAGATATCAATAATTTATATTATATAACATGAAATACTCAGTGAAGTGGGCAGGTAACGGCTAGTATNTATAAACATTTTTAGAGACATGCAGTTCTAATACATGCTTTTGAAAGCAGGAAGGCATACTTACAGGGACAGAAAAAGAGCATAAAGATTCCTTCAAGGATCATTAGCATCATTCCACTTCGACGACGAATCGCATCGCTCAGATGGTCAAGACAGATTATTTTAATAACTCGCGCAACAATAGGCAAAGTGCCAGCACATGCAGTCATAATCGCCACTAGTGGTAGCTTGTCCTGCGCAGGGCATTTATGAAAGTATAATATTCCTAGAAGGATTACAATATTTTATTTCTACAAAGAATTCTAAAACTAAAAAAAAACAATGGTCACATTTAGATTGGATTTGATTTAACAAGAGTGCAAGGTCTTGGGTTCAAACTTTGTAGGAAATTAGATTTAGTTTCCCTGATGAAGAGATATATAGTTAAAGGGGCCCCACTACTCAAAAATATTTTTAGATATTTGCAATTGAAGATGCAATTCACTCGCTAAATTCAGTACTGTAGTAAACAATTGCGCGGGACGGGTTTAGCGTAGCAGCAACGGATCGGTGTTCATCGTCGTTAGAAGCTGGGTTCTAGTCAGTGGAGGGTGAATAGCTTTTTATTTTACGTCCATTTTTACACAAGATACACAAGAGTTTAAAGTTGTTCACCCATGTGACGGGTTCAAAAAAAAAATCAATTTTTTACATAAATTGCTTCTTTAACATGTCTAGAATACGGTGGTAAAGTAATTTTTTTAAATTTGAAGTCGTTATAAAGAAGCAAGTGTCAGCGTTCCGAAAAGTTACTTATCCAAGTTAAGATTTTCATTGTTTTTAATCTTAGTTGAAATTTAAACCGCGTTTTTCTCAAAACTGATTTTCAAACTTTCTTCCTTCATATATCAAGAATGGTTTGACCGAATGACTTCAAATTTATAGGGTAGACTCTGCACATATATGCACACCAAATGGACTACGATCATTCCAAAATACATTTTTTTTAACAAAAACATAAAAAAAAACCATGAAATTCGAAAATTTTCTCAGAGGTCTACCAAAAATCTACTTTTTATATTTTCAATTGAGTATAATTCATTCCGTGCATTTAAGCTTATGGATTAAAACGCCGTCGATTTTTTTTTATTTCAGATAAGCCAATCAGCCGCAATCGTGGAGGAAGTGAGCATCTTTTCCCCCCGAGGCGGGTGTGTTCAGAGCGTTATATCTCACGTTCTATTGGATATTTTAGACTAAAAATTTATACATACGCGAAAATGCATATAAATAAACGTAAAGTTCTATCATTTTACTGGTCGTAAAAAAAGAAACAGGCCGTCACATGGGCGATTCCCTTAAATTGGCAATAAAAAATTTCTTTTTAATGACTAGAAACCTTATACTAATGACGACAAGTAAAACTTTTATAAGCGTAGAATATTTATTCCAAGATAAAAAAAAAAAAACATTTCGCATAAACAGAAGGAAAGCCCAGTTAATCGTGTCTGGAAACTATAAATAAAACAATTATCACACAGATTAACAAAATTAGTATAAAAATATGACTATCTTACCCCTCATAGTCCGTACAATGGTGAAACTTGTCATAAAAGCAAATGAAACATAATTTCGAAAAGCATCTCATGCATCGAATTAGTGCAATATTGTTGCATAGGCATTTGCTGCTTTGCATTTCTTGCGGGAAGACTTGGTTGATGTTTTCAAATACCTTTCTCTATGTCGACACTCTTGACGCAAACAAGGAGTACTTTAACATGGGCACGAAAATTGGTGCAAACAACTGGTTGTAGATGAGCGAAGGTAACTTATCAACGAGTATAATCGTTTGCTGCAGAACTTAATTTAAGGAGTGAATTCCATCTTCAATTACAAATACAGTCGGACCTCTATGTAACGAAGTCGCTAAATCCGGGAAAAGTTCGTCATAGGGAAAATTCTTTATGTCGAGGTTCATCTCGACATTAATATACTTTATAAACCACATGTGAAACAATTTTTAAATTCACACACATGACCACTATATATTAAAAATTATTCACACCCTTTTAAAACTAATATATGCTTATTTTATATAGCTTACCCATCAAGAATAAAAACTGCAAGGAAAACAAGAAAAAAAAAAGAATGTCTAAGAATTCACTGTATTTTCAATATTAAGAAAATAGTTTTATACTAAAATTAATGTTTTGAAGGACATTTTATAATTTAAAGCATACAAGTAATACTAAACATACATTATACATTAATATTAGAACACGGGGATATGGGACAGCTCCACGGCGGCTGAAAGAGGATATCGAAGATGTTTCTAGGGGGGCGGGGTTAAAGGATTCACTTGGATGAAACGACCAGAACTGTATCGCTCTCGGCAAGTTAGGATCTATAATAAAACCAGTTCAAGATGTGCATGACCACTCTAAAATGTGTTAAAGAGAACTTTAAAATTTTTCAGAAGTACTTTATAAAAATAGGGAGAATAATAATTAAATTACAAAAGAAAAGGTTCGTTATATAGAAAATGCACTTCGCTATAGAGTGGTTATTTTACGACGAAAATCATGAAATGTTCAAGGTTACAGGAAAAAGTTCGCTACATAGAAAAATTCGCAATGTAGAGGTTCGAATGCATCTAAAAAATTGAGTAGTGGACCCTATAACCCTATATCTTCATCAACAGGGAAATTAAATCTAACATCCTACAAAATTTAAACCAAATCCGTGACTTCTAGGTCTATTTCAGCTTGTTTTTTATCCTCGTTTGAGGAAGACGTTGTGGTGTCGAAGTGCCGCTGTCATAATAAACTTAACTGAACTCCTCGAAATTTTTCGAGAATTTTTTTTAAAAAACTCCAACTGAATGATTTAACTTGTTAAAAGAGGCGTTTGGAGATGATTGTACATCAAATAGTCGGATTTTTGAATGGCACAAATGATTTTCGAGACGAGTGAATATTAACGTCGCACTGTTCAGCCACACGAGGGCTTTTGGTGACGGACCTCGTCATTTTGAAGCATAATCAAGTGATGAGGACGACACCCGAGCTGGCACCCCCTCTCCTAACTACCACACCACACCAACGGGAGGAAGTTTGACAGATTTAACGTGCATCGCTCCCCTACACGGAGGGTCTTTAGTGGTACTGGGCTCGAACTCGTGACAAGCCAGCCACGATCCGATACCTTGACCACTAGACTACCGCGGCCACAACGATTTTCGGAAGATCGAGAGGTTGAACGTTCTGGTAGATCTGCGACTTCAAGAACCATTCATACTCATCGTTTTTGTTCGATATTACTAGCACCATCAAGATTGAATGTGTACCTCAAGACCAAACGATAAAACAGCTGTGCTCAATTGAGGTCCTAAGAAAGCTTAGAGAAAGAGGGCATAGCTGCAACACGAAAATTTTGCGCCAAGACAACGAGTATGCATAATGCGCTCTCTGTAAAACAGTTCTTTGTGTACAAACTCATTGCTGCCCTCGAGAATCAGCTGTACTTCACAGATCTCATTATACGATTTCTACCCGTTTCTTAGAGTGAAAAAATGCATTGATGAGAACACATTTTCAGTCTGTAATGCTGAAGGGGATTAACCCTTTATCTACCGCATTATGAATTAATGCAGTTTTTCATGCAAAAAAAAAAATTTTTTTTTAACTACATTGAAAATTAAGGGATGTAAATAAAAATGCTCAACTTTGGGAAATTTAATTAGTTAGAGCTAATTAGATATTCAACTGTATAAAATTATACACACTGTTCACTTAAAATAATTAGTCAAATCGTTTTCTAAGGTCTTAACATACAAAAATATATAAAGACACTTAAATTTTGACATTATTTTTCAGAACAAAAATGACAATCTTCGCAATATCCGCTGAAAACGCAGTTTCTGCTATAAAATTATTAGCCTTTCCCGCTAAAATACTCATCATAGAACCCTTGCTGCCATACGTCTTGGAAGAGTGGATTTAAAAGAATAACCATTTTTTTTTTACGAATACTCTGACGATACTTAGAATATTCCTGCTATGTAATCTTAAAGCGAGTGGTACTTCCAAGTACCGTCGGTAGATAAAGGGTTAAAGAGGTATTTGTACACTGCTCTTTCAATAAAACTATTTTAAAAGATTAGTCCGGTTATTTAATAGTTTCTCTACGTATTGACTCTTACATGTTCCTTTCAACGTACTACTTAAACCAGTGCTTCTCAAACTTTCAATATGTGACCCAATATTCAATCATAATTTTCATCGCCTCCCCCAATTTCATACGATAACAATGTATTGAATTCAAAATAACACTATACTTTGACTCTAAGGCTCTCATCCTCTTAAGTGCCACCGACGTATATAAACATCCCGTTCAACCAAAATGATAATTGCCCCAGACGTATATATACGTCTTTCCCAACTAAGATCTTTTCTGTGCACTGCTATCCGTAAAATTATTTCGAAGGCTTTGGAATGCAATAAAAGGACCTTGACAGTGTTTGCGGAGGATTTACTTATTTTATGGGATTTTCCTATTCCATCCTTTTCTTCCCCCCCCCCTCACAATACACGCACCTACGTGGAAAATGGTGACATTGGGGAGAAATTTGCATAACTTTTCACTGGCAGTTATATATATAAGGGATTATATTATAAACCGTACAAATTATCAAGATAAATATTAATTTTTGGATATAACTTGTATGACCAGGCCGTGGGGTTACTGGTAATTTTTAAACTTGTTAACTTAGTATTGTTAAATTTATTATTAAATACATTGTGCGGTACTGATACATTTGTAAGTGTATTATATCGGTGTAAATGTGCGTTTCATTTTTATTACATCAAAATTTATTTTTCCTTTGTTTTTTCCATAAATTAATCTTTAATATTTTGTTTTCGTCTTCTCAATACGCTCCCGCCCCCCAGTTTGAGAACCGCTGCCTTAAGCCTATCAGAAACTTTTCACACGCATAAAATACTCTGAAAAATGTATTTACTAGCATTGCTAAACGGTAGTTTTATTTAAATGTCTTTAAATTCAGATCATTAGACCATGAAGAGATTCAAGGGAGAAACCTTTTATATTTGTTCATTTTACTGATATAACCATTTCTCCAAACTGCATCAACGCTTGCTAGTTTTCTAAAAACATGCATTGGGTCACTATTTCAATATACACACCGATTATCTAGAGTGCAAATGTACACTAAATGCAAATAACTTTTCGATTTTATATATCTCATTTTTATTGCACTTAAAGTAGCTTAGATGAGCGAAATAGTTTCTGAAAGAGAACTTACCGAAGCAAAGAAAGAACAGAGGCCATATCAACATGAGAGTGGTAAGACAAACTTTAATTACTGTAAGGGAATGGATACAAACGATTAATTGCACATTGTTAAGAAAATATAAAAAAAACAGGATTGCTTAAAATATAAGTCATAAGAACGGTAAAACCAGATATTTGCTTAAAGTTTAGAACTTTTTTTACATAAAAATGTTCACTATAAGAACAATAAAGTTTACCATAAGAAACAATTTTGTCTAGGTTTAAGGAAATAGTTGGTTAAAAATATGAATTTACGAAAAAACACATACAATGACATGAACTAAATCAGATTTCCTTAAAGCTTAAGAATTCACAGATTAATATTACAACAGCAGTATCCTACAAGTAAGGGAGTATAATAAGGGTGTACAAGTATAGTAATCTCACACTATAAGGCAACACGAGTGCTTTTGTTGACAGACCTCGTAATTTTGAACGAACGGAATTAATTATCCGTCACTTGATTAGGTCATTTGACGGACGATACTAAAGCTGGCAGCCCCTCTTTAAACTTTCACATCACGCCAAAGGGAGGGCTTTAAGCAGCGACTATTGGCGTACACAAGGGGGGGTGCTGGATCCCAGGCACTATCCCTCGATTTTTTCGATTGATTATAATTCAATGTATATACCGACTGGGTGGTGTAGTTGGTTTGTCACCGACCTTCCACACCGAAAATTGAGGGTTCGACCCCCGGTTCAGCTGGTCCATGCCTTAAAACGTCCCTGCATACCAACCACGAGTCCATCAGTTTACTACAATAAAAGGACCTTTATAAACTGTTCCACGTTTCAACATATTGAGATAAACCGACTAATATAACACCAACGAAGGGTTATCAAATAGGAACAATGCGAACTCGTTGAAAAACCAGAGCGATAATTATACATTCATTAACTTTTAAATAAGAATATGAAAAAGTTGCGTCTATTCCCCGATCATTAAATTTCAATAAAGCATACAATTTTAGATCTGCAAGTTTAGAAGTCTGAAATATTTCATTGCAAGAAGGGTTTTTTATACACAAAATTTGAAGAAACAGAAGACGTAACAATGCAGTTTAAAATAGAGAGTTCCCTACTGGAAGTACACAATGTTTAGAATTGTAATTATTTTTGATTCTCAAAGCTCCAAAAAGTTTCAATCATCCAGCTTGCTTTTCAATTTAGCACTCTGTGCTATACATGACTGATAGTACAGTCGGATGAGCATTCAAGGGATTTTAATCGATTGGACATTCAGAAACATCCTCCAAACTGATCTAGTCGTATCATTTCAATACCAAGGACATCATTTCTCACATCAGTCATATCTTATTGGTGCATATATCGCATACCAGTGGTGCACACAAGGGGGTCCTGAAGGTCCGGACCCACCTCAAAGCCCTTTATTTTTTCTTTGATTGATTATATAATTCTAAGTATATAATACGTATAATTTAGTTAAGTATTTGTTATTAATGATTTTATTAATTAATGCTAATTATTTAATAATTAGTTTTTTACTGTGTTTTCTTCTAGAAAATCGAATAATCAAAAGGAGCACGATACAAGAATGGTAAACTTTCAACCCCGGACCCCACCCACCCACCCTTGAATTCCTGCGTGCGCTACAGTCACATACAAATTGGTAGAACACATAATTCAAGCCTTAGCATATATGGATACAGTGGACATCCATGGAGAGCGAGGTATTAATGTCGCACACTAAAGCACAACAACGGCAATTAGTGATGGACATCGTAATTTTGAGCCACGGTCAAGGAATGAGCACTGTACCCGAGTTGGCAACCCACTCTCCTAAATTCCCCTGAAGCCAACCACGTTAAAGCGAGGACATTGATCCAGGATAGATTTAACGTGCGTCAGCCCCTCTACACAGAGGGTCTTCAGCGGCACTAGGACAAGAGAGTTGCATTAGACGTTGCACTATAAAACTACACGAGGGCTTATGGCGACGGACCTCGTAATTTTGAACCACGGTCAAGTGACGAGTATGACACCTGATCTGGAACCACCCTCTCCTAACTTCCACATCAATGAGAGGACGTTTTAACTACGACACTTAACATGTAGAGGGCTCGAAAGGAAATGCCTGCTACAAGTCATTGACTACTAAGCTTCAACGGCCACCCCCACAACCTACGACTCTACAACGCTGGCCACGAGTCTTCGACCATGATCTCTAAGCTACGGCAGCCACTACGTTGTCAAAGACAACAATTAATACCGTCTTCCTTTTCGTTTCCCTATAGCACTCACGCACGAACATTACCGTTCAAAAATTAATGAAATCTTTAAAACCATTCCATTTGCAAGATTTTAGAGAATGGAGTACAAGTATATGCATGAATATCCAATCCCTCTTACCAGTAGAACTGGATGGCGGATTCTTCTGAATTCTGCATGTTGCCTCTTGTTCCGTTGTTCTGTTAAGGGTCACCACTTCAGTTGAACGTCCTTGTATTTCTTCATTCGACTGTCCAAAAGTAGTCCAAGGTTCTGTAGATTTAAGAGAAGCATTTCATAAAACTGAAGCTATATTTAGAAATTCATTTTTCCCAAATTTGAAATTTAAAGCATACCGTTTAAATGTTCTAGCACTTCCCAACCACAGCTCCACACTCAAGTCTGAGAGTGGACCTCGGATCCTCATCGGGCAAAGTGATATGTCCGACTACCATTTTTTTAAATTCAAGTAATAAACACTTCAAAAAATACATTTTGCGTCTACACAAATTTTTGAATTGTACTCCAAATAATTTTGAAGACTGAGTAATATGTCTTAACATGCTTTAGAAAATTTGAAGTCAAGACACAAGCTTCAACTATATTTAATGGAGCAAAATTCTTTTCGTCATAGAATGAGCTTGCCCAAGTTTCGGAACTACACGTGTACCGTTGATTCTCCCAAGAAAAAATTTAAGAAGCTTTTTAACATCAAGAAACTTTTTAACTTACAAATGTCTATGTGCACGGGATAGTGGACGAGATTGACATTGCATTTAGTAACATGATGAATCGTGTAATTTTGAATCTTGTCAAGTAACGAGGACGGTACCCTAGCTGGCACATCCCCTCTCCCAACTTCCACATCACAATAAAGAGAGGACATTCGAGCCTTGACATATTTAGTGTGCTTCGGACCTTTCTGCACTGTGGGTCTTCAGCAGTACAAGGCTCGAGCTCATGACAAACCAGGTACGAGTTCGTGACCTTAACCACTGCAGTTACAAAGACTCTTTCCGAATAAAGGAAAATTTTACCGGGTGCAGCATATCCTCCACGCATTTTTGAGCCATCAGCACCCTGAATACGAAACAGGTTTCATTGATTGAATATTAACGTCGCAATGTTCAGCTACACTGGAGCTTGGTGACGGACCACGTAATTTTGAACCATGGTCAAGTGACGTGGACGACACCTGAGCTGGCACCCCCTCTCCTAACTACCACACCACATCAACTGGAGGATGTTTCAGCTCTCGACAGATTAAACGTGATTCGCTCCTTTACACGGTGGGTCTTCAGTGGTACTAGGCTCCAACGCGTGACAAGCCAGCCACAATCCGATACCTTGACCACAGGCTACTGCGGCTACAGGTTTATGCGGGAATAAGAAAAGTATCCTGCACCTGATGCAGCAAAATGACTTTAGAAGTGGATTTCGAGGTCGACACCACTTGTCAATAAATGTATTTATCATGCGTGCTAACATCTATATGGCCACACCTATACTCCAAAAATTTGCCACAGCTTCTGCACC
>BMAV01019426.1:70807-92127 GCA_019973955.1 Trichonephila inaurata madagascariensis
CATGTCCGAGTAATAATTTTTGAATTCAAATATAAACTTCAAAAAAAATATTTTGCATTTAGAAATTTTTGAACTGTACTCCAAAGTATGTTGAGTGAACATGCGTCAAAAAATCTGGAAACTAGTTTGATATCACGGGTCGAGGCGCCAAGCGCTGTGTTTGGCACGAAAAGTAATCACTACAAGCAGCGCTTGTTGTCATTGGAATGGAATCCAAGATGGCGGTCTAGCAGTATCAAATCGTCAGGAAGATAATTTTAAAGAACAGTTTTGAAATACATTTCAAAAGAGTATTGAAAGAGATTGAGAATAACCAAGATCAATAGATAATGAACAAAATATAATAACAGTAACATGTACCAAAATATTATGCAATATATAATCTTATAATTTAGTAGTAATTATAGGTAATATTCATATAGTACACGATTTAATTATATTTAATAATGTTATATATTTTAATAGTAATTATAAAAAGAATAATCGCATTATTATACGAAAATTATATACAAGAAATCTCATAACTTAAATAAACTTAAATGAATATAAAAAAAAACTAAACATAATAACATATGCAATATTTATAAATATAATACAGAATAAATAACGAATAGTGTATGATTACATATTAATATAAAAACACAATTATAAAATTAAATATAATCAAAAGTACCGAAACTTGCAATATTCCAAAAACTGCAAAAATATCAAGGTAACCATATTGTACTGTTATGGCCCATCGTAACGAACATAAACAAATTGGCGCGAGCTCCGTTGTACTAGCACCTTATTGATGATCGCTTATTAACTCTCCATTCGAAAGCAACACCAGGATTGTTTGCGATGGATTTGTTATTTTGAACCTGGGACACGAGAATATCTGGGGCCATGCCAACAAGACAGTATCGATAGATTTATTGGGTATCAACCCTTCCATGCGGTGGCTCTCTCAGTGGCACCAGTACTCGAACTCGCGACAGAAGTAACACCGACCACGAGTTCATGACCATGATCACTGGACTACCACTGCCGCCAATAGTTCGTAAAAATTATACCAGATAAGACATTTCATTCCAAGCTTCTCATGTCGCTCGAGAATCCGTAATATAGCCTCTATCAAATTAATCTTAACGGCGTTTTTTGGTTTCCATTAACAATTTTTCTGAATTCAAGTTAATTCTAAAATATCAGATTAGTTTTTAACCACAAAGCATTTCTTAAACTGTAGTTAAAATACGCGACATTGAAAATACCGCACTACGTAATATTAAAAATGCATCATTAAGATGTGACCCGAAAGTGAAACAACTCGGCAAACACGGAAAGAGTCGGCAACGAAAAATAAGCTGTGTTTTTTTTGAAATGATACTCGTAACATAGAACGATAATAACGTTATTTCAATAGGGTCTAGAGACACACAAAACACCGCGTCTGCAGAGAGTCAGAGAGCCCGGATGGCGTTCAGAGGGAGGTTTCTCCATTTCCTGTCAACTGTGTACAAGCGATCGTTTTCTAAGAATGCCTCCGAGGGGCATTCGATGCCATCCCGTTCATGTTTGATTGGCGAGAGATTAGGGAATAATGGTGCCAGGGGATATATCTTGTAGAGAAAGTTGGCTGATGTGTGTTATTGGGCATTATCCTGCTCGGAAAAGACATTGGGGCCCCATTCCCGGAGAAAGGAATACGTCACCATCCTTAACACATCCTCCACGTATCGTTGGTCCATTATGGTGCCCAAACCATGATACTGCATTGTTGCGTGGTGGGACGATCACAGATGCGATTGGACTAGACCCGTCACTACATTGGCAAACATAAGGACTCATTCGAGAGCATGACCCTATGCCATTGCGTCGCCATCGTCCCTCTACCCTGGTATAATTGCAAACGAAGTCCGCTGTGCCGTGTGATCAATGGCCGTCTTTTTAATGGACTATACGAGTGCAGGCTACTAGCAACCAATCAATGGATAACAATACTGTCTATAGACATCCTTATCAAAACTATTCTGCACATGCTGCAGTAAAATGACTGTAGAAAACGGCTTGCGGGTCACCACTGCTTGTCGATAGTTGCACCAATCCCGAGTGCAGATTTCACTCTGGCCACACCTATACCCCACAAACTTACTCCATTTCGTTGTTCGAAACATCTTTGTCACAGCTAGTGCACCGTGAACACAACTAAGAAAGTGTCGGCCGATATTTCGCGTGTGAACCACAACCTACCCTTCCAAGTCAAATCACTGCTCTCTACGTAAATTCACCCATCTGCTGGAGTCATCAACGCCACTGCCTTTTCTGCTATTATATACTCAGAGAGAAGATAAATAATATCCACTATGATTTTCCTGGAAGAAATAACGGCCCTGATGTTATCATTTCTACAGGTTTCTTCCTTTATCTTCACTTAATGGATGCCAAGGAGCCTTGGCGCCATAACCCCCTCCCCCCATTTGCATTGCTTGGCAAAGTGTTTTCGCCCCGAAATATTTGAAAAGTTTTCAGAAAACTCCTAGATGTTGCAAGTTCAATGTCAAGTAGTGTAAACTAACGACTAAATTTAAATTATTTCGAAGAATTAAGATATTAGTACTTACCCGAATTATCCATGCCGCTTGTCGAATCGTCTGTTCTTTTTTCTCTCGGTAATGGATATGGCTGAAAAGACTGTCAACACCATTTTAAACAATATTATTCAAATAAAAACCGAAAATTTGTGGCAAGGAATTTGAATTAGAAGGCACATTTCTGATCAGTTAATCAGCGGTGTTGTGAATAAAAATGATTGGTCTGAACGAGTGGCCGCATGGTGCCACGTTTCTGTACTGTGAAGAGGTTGTGTGACGCCATTATGTTCTGTATATAAAAAGGTTGAAGCAATCACGTGCGTTTGCTCTCGCTCGGTAGTTCTGAATAAACTTAGTTACTTTAATTGACTGGTTCAAGACTAAATTACTTCCACCAACGCCTAGCATTGGGTAGATGCAGCTCGCAGAATTTTAGAATAAATATTGTTCTTTACAGGTGTAAAAGAGGCTTCAAGGTTATTGGGCTTCGCAATTTTGAACACTACAAGAATAACTTGCGTGTTATTTGTGTACGAGATGCCTCTAAATTTTTCTACACCTCATAAAAAGGTTTATTTTTTATTCGCTTAAAGGCAAAATTTCGACCCACTTAAGATAAGCATGTCAAAATATAGTTCATTAATTTGTTAGTCACCATTAAATGAGATTAAATTTAGAAATGCTTGGTAATCTGGTTATTTATGATCGTATGGATTCGCATTTCAATTACACCAAAGACTCATTGTGTGTGGGGGGTGGGGGATGGTAAAAGTTAAATCTGTCAAAATTCAAAATCCTCAGAGATGTCATAAGGTATGGACCAATTGAACCTGGGGCCTTAGCCACAAAGGGGCCCTCATCTCGTTTACAACTCAGCCTCAAGATCATAATTTAAATAATTTCATAGGTCAAATGTTTTTTGCAGTTATATTCTCCGAAAAACTGGGAATTGTGGACGATGTGTCAACTTGTAATGACCGTTGTCCACGTACAGGCCTAAGCCTACCACACCATAAACCATTATCACTCATTCCGTCAAAAAGCGGCAGTTTCGGGTTATTGTTCGTAAGAGTATATATAACATATGCTATGTACTGTTAACTTTAAAGATCATATGTTGAGCCTACATTTGTGTAGGGGCCCAGAGCCTTAAGAAGTCTCTGGTACTTAGATTAGTGTGATGTAAAAGTTTGTAATGTTAGCTCAGCGTCGTCCTCATCACTTGATCATGGATTAAAATTACTAGGTATGCTGCCAATTCTCGTGCTTTATTCTCAGGGGGACATTAACGTCTTCTCTGTACAATTCGTTCCCCATTGCCACCGTTTTTCTCACTGGAGCGGGTAGTTATGAGGTAGAGACTGCATAGTAAATCCTTCTCAAGTACTGTTTGGGTTACTTGACTGAAGTTAAAGTTGTTAGTAAAAGTATCCCAATGCCTTTAGAATACTTCTACTCATAGCAGTGTAAAGAAAATGGGCATACGTAGGAATGGCGAATGTACACACCAAGGGCGATTAAACCACCGGTTCAGGGAGGCGTATATATACGCCAAAGGGAGTGTGGGGGTTAATAAATAATATTTCTATCTTGACTTTGATTTCATTTCACATCACACTAAAACAACGCAAGGACCTCGAAATTTTGAACCACGGTGATACTCTAACCCGCAATTCGGGACCGACCGTGTCCCACTACGTCTTGAAAACTATTGGAATAAAATATTTAACACAGAACTGATGGTACCCAGGAATTCAGAAAATTAAGGAAATTCCGAGTACGTATATATTTATGTAACAGGGTCAATATAGAAGTATTTGAATACATGGACATTGTCTTGGCATCTTTTATTTTCATCAATGTCACATTTACAATTCAGAAAGCTGACCTTTCAAAGTGGATTATTATCCTAACTAATCAAATGGTTTGGAAGAGATTAACAAAACAACGAATTCTCTTTTATAAGTATCTACAGACAGTTTAGACAACATGCGTGGCAGTTTACATTAAAAAAAAAAATATTGATTCGGTAACATCTCTTTTGAAGACAAGATAAATAAAAAATAAAATATATACTGGAAAATTTTAACACAGCAAGTCTATATTTAAAACTAAATATAATATTCTTCATTTTAGCTTAAGTACACACTTCGTACTAAAGATTTATTCTTAGCATCGCGCGCGTTAAATCGTTGGAATTTACTTTCAAACAAGGTAGTAGCAAAAGATTGAATTGTTTCTTCTTTGAACAGTTTTTCCCCATTCATATACATTGATAACATAAAGTAGTTTCTGAAGTTTGATAAATTAAAGCCATAGATCAATTCATCTACTCTTAAAACATTAAAATAAGCAATTTTCATTAGAAAAAAACATTAATCTCACAGTTACTAGGCTTTCTTATATAAAAGCTTCTATGGGAAAAAGTTCTGTGCACAACTTAAGAGATACAAGTCTAAAACAAATATATTCTTTTACCTTCATGATGAATTCTGCATTTGCATAATTAGGAGCCTCAGCCATTTTCGAATAAATTTAACAACAAGATTTAAAAAATATACTAATCAAAGGTAAAAATCAACAGCTTGACTTCTTACGCGAGACGATCCTCCATCCCATAAGGTATAAGTCAGAAGAAAAGAGAAAACATTTGTCCACATTAAAAGCGTGATAAATAAAATAATTTGCATATTTTTCAAAAGATTTTGATTTATGATCATCGTATCGGTTAGACAACATTGTTATGAATTCTTCCAGTGATTGGTTGGAATCTAATTATATTTCGATTTTAAATACATTAACTCTATGAAAAATATTTGTGACAGATTTCGTATTGCCTTTTCATGGTCGCAAATTCGATTCCATCGAGTCATGGGTTCTAGTCTCGGGGCTATCTATCCTGGCTCAAAGTCCTCAAGTTGTGCGGAAGAATGACGAGTAGAGTACTGGACTGATCCGGTGTCGTTCTCGTCACTTGACAGTGGTTCAAAATTAAGAGGTCCGTCGCCAATAGCCCTCGTGTTGTTTTGCATTAATTTTGATGTACGTCGAAATGTGGAGCAACACGAGGGCGATAGTCATTGGCTTCGTCATGTAACGAAGATGACACCTGAACTGGCATCTCCCTCTCCAAAGTTCTATATCACATCAACGACAGGACTTTGAGCTACGACAGATTTAACGTTCATCAACCGTTCAATTTGGCAGGTTTCGTGTTCTTTCGAAGTAAGACGTTAATAATATAAATCATATTAACCATCATCATTTTGAACCAACAGATGATGGGGAATTCAATTAAACCTAGTTGATAAGAATTTCAATCTCACATAACAGAACTGTTCCGGGTCTCTTCCTTCCAAAAATCATCGTGTAGAGCAGGGATGGCGAACCTTTTTGAGACGAGGGTCAAATTTTGTTAATATTTTTTTTTGGTACTAGCTCGTGGGTCACTAATGCCCATTTCCACTTAAAGTTAAGTTTAAAATTTTTTAACTGAGTATTTTTAAAACTATACATCTTTAAAATTCAACTGGCTTAATAAGTAAAAATGGGCGTGGTTTGACAATTTAAAAAATTTTAGTGGGGTTAAAAATTCTTGTTTGGTGTAAATGGCAATAAGTGTTTGAATGAACAAAGAGTAACGAAAATGACTTGCATTATATATATTGTGAAGTATTATTTATTAGTGTATATATATCAGTAGCGCACACAGGAATTTTTCAAGGGGGTGGGGTTCCGGGGTCGAAAGTTCACCATTCTTGTATCATGCTCCTTTTGATTTTCGGGAACAAAACACAGTAAAAAACTAATTATTGAATAAATAATTAGCATTAATTAATAAAATTAATCATTAATAACAAATACTTAATTAAATTTTACGTACTATATACTTAGAATTATAATCAATCGGGAAAAAATCAAGGGCTTTGGGGGTTGATCCCCAGGCCCCCCCTTGTGTGCGCCATTGATATATATACATATAGAACAAATTGATTATAAATTATTTAATGATAAATCTGTTGATGTTTATTTTCAGATAGTTTTTTAATATTAAGTCCATATTTCGTATTCATTAGTTTAACGCATTTCACAGTTAATTCCTTTCAAGTTTATTTCTATTAGAATATTTTACAAAATTCATTGAAGAAAACTATTTTCCACACGAATAAGTGGATCCAAACATCGTTATAAGAACATTAACTAGTATTTTCATTGACATAAAATTATTTGGTAAATAATCCAATACGTTTAATATAATATTTTCAATTTTTACTGTTGGATCATCATTAGCTTTAAATATTTTTCATGCAATTTTCCCCTTCTGCCTTGAAACCACCCTTCAAATTTTCCATTACCCGCCGTTTCGAATTTTAACTAATTCCCTTGCTAAATCATCGATACCGAGTTCAGCTTAAGCCTTCACGAAGGGAGGTCAGTTTTCGCTTATCGGCATCGGTGTCTGCCCTTCTTGCCGTAGTCATACCTCTTCGCCGTGCGTCAACCGACGAGTTGGCTTGTTCTTTAGCAAGCGTTTGATTCGAGCGGAAGCCTACTTTAGCTGTACTTCGGGCATTCCTTCGTACACTTCACGTGCGATTGAGCACACACTTACATTTTCGCTCCTTGCCCCATCTGATACTTTACCCGGAACGACATTCTATTGATTATGGAAAAATAAACCCTTTTATCGAGGAAGCCGCCACCCAACGACCGCAATAAAAATACTAAATTATCTGTGCCACCCAGTGTACGACTCGGACGATGGCTATCACCGGGATACTGCTGCGTAGCCATCTTGAGCCGTTGTCCTGGTCATGCAATAAGCCCGCAACGCTATATTTTTATTCCCATCTACCCGAGGGAGTACAGCCACTTCCCAAGCAAGGTGAACGCGTTACTACAACAAACTCATTACCGTTAGAGACTCTTCAGATGTCCCCGCTTTTAGTATCTCAAGCCAAACTTAGGTGGCCTGACAGCCAGTTGTTAGTCACTCTATAAAGAGAAAGAAATCCGCTGCTTTACTGAAAATAATACTTCGAACAATACAAGTAATGTAATCAAATCACGGTCGAGGGAAACCCAGCGCTAGTAATCGTTGACGAGGATGGATTTAGATTGCCACCGAAGAAACAGATGGTAAGCTGTCGGTAAGCCTTTTCTTTCTTCCCCGCCATTCACCCATCCAAATACCGCCCCCATCAGCCTCAAGCAACCTGCAGCTAATGCTTCAGGAGGTGTGGAGGAGATTAGTCTGACACGAGCAAGCAGCTACGGCTGTCGTGCTTCTAGGTTAAAAATCCCGCCATTCCTTATCCACAACCTGGACAACTGACCTTATGGTTTTGCTCATAGCCTTGCCCCCACCCCACTGCCAATAAATTACTGCTTCCTGAGAATTACACCCCAAAGCTGAGGAGTGAATATAGAAAGCTGTGCCCACATTTGTGGCACGAACAAATCAGCCCAAATCTTCATGTTAAAATCGGAAAAGACCACTCAAACTAAGCCCTTTGAGAGTGACTTCCACTTCCACTTTAAACTCAAAAGCCGTTGGGCAAAAAGAAATTGAGTCGGAGGCTTCAAAATTCACAAAATTTCCTGTTTAATCCAAATTCCAAAGCAAAGCCCTCCCAAATGCCGGATTTACATTCAATTAATTAATGATCTAAATGCCGACTAAATCATACTCATGAGAGTTTCGGGTACTGCGCTTTCGAAACCAAGTATGATCCTCCGTAATAGACGGCCTTCAACCAGTGCCATGCCGTTGTGATCTTCCACAGTCGAAGCCCGTCATTTCCAACAGTGGCGCCTGAAAATGTGCAGGACCCATCAAGCAAAAGATTGTACTTTTCTAGTTTGAGGATCCCCAAATGCGCAACAGGTGGAGAGTACGCAGCTAATTGGAGTGCACACCCGCGTTTCTTTCCAAAAGTAAAAGTGCCCAAAACCACCAAACAAAGGTGGTAATATTAAAACACAACCCTAGCCTTCTAACAAAACACTAATCCAAAGAATTCAAAATATTTCGAGGTGACGCCCACGTCACAAAATTGAAAACACAACTAACTTGCTAGTCTCTTATTTACTAATAGACCCTTAAACTAATTTTATCTAAAGGTTCTGGATAAACTGCACCAGCTATGGAAAATATATAAAAATAAAAACACCAAAATTTTCTCTTCTGTTCTGTTTTGGCTTATTTAGCGATATGGAGCAGACCAAATTTACTAGCAATAGCATTTTCGCAGCCTGCGGCTCTTGAAGCGTACGAAAGCATAGAAGTACGCAAGTGCACATGCCCCAATGTCATGAAGAATATCTCTAATTCAACGTACCTTGCCCATTAAGCCGGAATGAACGGACTTTCGACCTAAAATTGTAAGCCCTGACTCTTGTATCTGCACGAACCCTGATCTGTTGTTAGTTCAAGAAACGAAACTAAGCAACCCGGCCTAGGGGATCCACTTTATTGCGAATTATCCTCTTCATAAAGACGACAGAAATACTTTCCAATGCCTCGACTGTATTTTTATAATTGCTATTACTGCAAAAATAATACATCATAACAGTTACTATCAATTTCGCAGTATATATTTTTAACCAAAACAAATTTTAATGTATTTCCTGTCCGAATTTGGTTTCAGCATGCCTCTGCAATGACCTTCTAAAATAATAGAAAATTTCAGACAAAGACTTTCAGTCACCTTTACCCGGCCAAAATATTTATCATTGCTGGAGACTTAAATGCGCATCGTGCGTAGAGTAACGCCAGATCAAATGCATTTGGCGCTCGCAAAATGTACCATTGTTAATAAACCGAATGCGTGATTGTAGCACTACCACCCTGCCACATATCAACGCTAGCTCTAGACCGCAAGGCAAGAGATTCTATTATTGATCTAGTGTTCTTAAAAATATCCTCTAATGCGATATATGAGTTATAAATGATCTTAATTCAGATCATCTACCGGGTCATTTGCTCTGGTATACTGGCTGTGCTGAATCAAAATTCTGACCCAACTTCCACTAATTAGAAACTTCAATATCTTAAATAACAAAACCATCTCTATCTTCCTCCTCCAGCAATGACAGACCGAAATGTAAAATGAGAAGGCTTTGAGAAGACCTTCAGTTTCTGTAGAAGCTCAAAACCAAAATTCCAAACGACCCCATTAGAACTCCCCTCCGAAATTAAAGCCGTACCCGAAAGCCGCAGCCCAAAATTTCTGCAACGCCACAGATCCTGCAGGAATTGTGCCCACACTCAGTCGGAGGTTACAGCATTATTAGACGCTTTTCCCAATCTCGTTGAATCTCACATTGCGGTGCCTTACGCTTTATAAGGGTACCTTTGGAGAAAACCTCCTATTAAAAAAAAAACCGCCTCAAAACACATTCCCCATCTAAAAGGGCGCAATTGCAGTGTAAAATCACCCCTCTGAGAAGGCGGAAGTGATTGCCGACAGCCTCTTCAAAAGCATTTCTCGAACTCAACACTGAAGCTGAAACGAACGTTTTACAGCTCATACACAAAGGAAAATTAAAGATTCCTGGACGCTCCTACCTGTCTAGACCTGAAAAACAACAACGCCAGGGGAAGCACAGAATATATTAAAAGCTTAAAGCATCAATGTGTCCCTGATTGATTTAATTACAAATCGCATCCTTAAAAATCTGTCTCAAATTCGCTCTTTTATTGTCATGCTGTTCAATCTATTAATGAAACCTGTCATCCCTAAGAATTGAAGACTGCCGGTGGTCCCCATTCTAAACCCAATTCTGATGATACTCAACCTCAAAATTACCGTCCAATCTCGCCATTCCAGTGGCTTGAGCAAAGGTACGGAATTTTGTTCTTTGAATCGCCTCAACGTGCACCGCGTACAGCTGCGAATATTATTCTGGAAACAGCATGGTTTTGTTACATAGTGCTCCACAGTAACTCAGTTACTAAGAGCTACTGAGCTGATTCATCACGGCTTTCATAATAACCAGGCCAATGGGTATGCTTTCGTATTGGTTAGCAAAGCTTCATTGCAAATTTGGCATGATGGCTTGATATCCAAGATGATGCGACTTGGGTTTTCGGAACTCATCAAAATTATATACTCCTACCTATAGTTCCTGAATTTAGGGTGTAAAGAGCGAAAACAGTCTCCACCCCAAAGGCCCACAATTTCAGTGGGTACCACAAGGATCTTTATTAGGCCCAAGCTCTTAATCTATTCATCAACGACATTCCCAAGGCTGCCGAAGTCCACTTAGCGATGTACGCGGACGACACACTGCCATTTTACCCAAAACATTTATAACCAATATCATTGAGCGGCTTCAAAATTATGTCATTCGACCTGAAACCTTAGCTTAACGACTGGAAAATAAAGGTTAATGCATCTAAAGCGCACACCTCCTCTTTACGAGAAAGCGGTGCATCGAAACCTCCTGCATGTCAGCATTTTAATTAGCCTTTCCCGGGTTACTGAATATAAGTACTAGGTTTAATACTTTTTGATACTAAATTAAACTTTGCTAAACACATCCGTTCCGCACACCAAAAGGCGGCTGAATGAGATCGCTTTCTTGATTTCTCCCAAGAGCAAGCTCGCATTAAGGCACACAAGGTTCTATTATATAAAGCCATTTCTTCGCCCCATCATGTTGTAATGCTTCTCCCATCTGGGCAGGGGCGGTGTTATCACCTGAAAAGATTACACACTTTTTCAAAACATTCAACTGCGTAGAGCAGCAACGCACTTGGTTTCGCGCCAGAAACGAAGTCTTTGCATAAAGATTCAATGCCCCGCCGCTTCTGACTTCAACAAAACAATCAGAAAATTTCTTCTACCGGCTACCACACAGATTTCAAAATGAATCTATCAGGGAAATCCTGCTTACGACAATTTGTATTCCTAGCTCTTTCTACACTTCCAGAGCAGTTCTACTTCCGTACTCAACACTTCCCAGCTCTGAAAAGCGATAAGAATGTCTGATACGAATTAAAAAGATATGTTTTTATTGTTGCCACTAGTTGTCTTTGCAAGACTTCATTCACTCTAATTATTCCCTCCCCTGCGCCATGGAAGTTTTTGGACGCGTTTCGTGGCAACTTCCACCTCTCATGATCTTATTTCAAACTCCTCTACCTTTCTACTTTTTTCTTCTAAGTGGTTATTTAACTTCCTTTCAATAACCGCACGCAGTTATCTTTGAAAAACGTGTAACGGACTTAAAATATTATTCTCTTAACTCTTGTTATTAAAATATATATCCCTTCTCTCCTCGTTCCGTCAAGATGCGGCATGCTGGTGTTACGCTTTGTTGTCAGCGGAGATGTGAAGTCATTTTCTCTTCGCTTCCTCATGAAAGTGAAACTGAATCAGAACTGGGAGTGGTTTCCAATCTGACCCTCCACCAGCGTTATTGCGCTGCATTTAATGTGGACTGCTTTTATTTTTATATGTAACTTCAACAAATTGTTCTCTGTTCAATTTATTATGATGAGGATAGAGCTATCTCTGGCAACTCACGTAAATGTATAACCGTTACCTTTAAATCATCAATACCTAGCCATATAAATTCGGTTAACCTTATTTGCTTCAAAATTCTGTTTCGTATGGATATAAAATAAGGGGAAATGTATTCTCCAAACTTTTAAATTGATTAAATCTCTCTTCAAAAGCTTGTTTTATTCCTTGCATAGTAATCATTAAATATATTTTAATTGCATTTTCTTGAATGTCAAAACGGACTTTTTGTAACTGAGGAAAATATTTTATGATTTTCATTTTCAAATACTTAGTCAAGATATTAGGTTTCGTCATAAATATTTTAATACTTTCAAACATCGTTAAAAAAATTAGTCCATGCCCTTGAAGTTTTTTATTCAATTTATTACTCTGAGTGATGTCGCATAAAAACATAAATCATTTAACCGATGTATATTGGATAAATTCATCGAAACTATTGTCTTCAATTAAAAAGATCTTAATTTCTTTACAGCTGTTGCGTAAAAGCTGATTAAGAACTTGAGCGAAACTGCCATCGCATCGCTGTGGCGTCAAAATCCCTGAATATTGACATTCAATTTCCTCTAAGTATTGTACAAATTGGCGTTTGTAAAGAGCTCTTGTGTTTATAATGTTGATTTTTTTTATTACAACTGAGAGCTGTTCGGAAAAATATTTTTAAACAATGCGCCAGTAGCCATAAACTGCTTATGTATTATACAATGAAGGTTCATTCGTATGAATGCGAAACATTATGCTTAAGATACTGAATAAATCCAATGTTTTTCCTACCATACTAGGTGCACTGTCGATTGTTACAGAAACTTCATTCTGAAGATCAATATTCATTTCTTTAAATACAATATCAAATTCTATAAAAATATCAAGATCGGTACACTTTTTCATCTAAAGCAATTGAATACATTTCTGCATAATTTAAGTCGTTATGTATTTACGAAAAAATGCTTTTAATTCAATTCTATTACTCTATCGTTAATTATATTGAGACTTAACTCGAGGTAACTCGTTTATACGATTTATAATCAATCATTTTTCTGTAAAATCAGCAAACAATGTATGACTACATTCTAAAAACGTTATATATTATTTTATTTATTTATTTTACAAATTCTCCTTTTGAAAGGGGTTTTCCGTGGCGAACAATGTAATGAGCAACTTGGGAACTAGCAGCTGTAATGTTATGTTTTGGAACCAAAGAACGTTTTTAAACACTGCTTTGAGAAAAAATTTCTTTTTTTTCTTTTGTAAAAAATACGTTTTTCTTTCTTCATCTGTTGACATGCCGAGATTAGAATGCAACATTTCAAATTGTCTTTTTACATTATATGTGCGTGAAGTCACTTTATCATTACAAATTTTACATATAACCATTTTATTCCTTTCAATCCCACCATATTTATCAAACTATTCAGCTTGATATGACCTGGAACTCGAATGCCTTCTTTTTAATTTTTTTAACCACCGACACAGTACAGGGCTACAATTAAAAATATTTATATTTAGAACACAATAATTTGAGAAGAAATTTTGTATTAACATATCTAATATACAAACACATCAATACGCATTACTTTTAAATGCGTTCGAAATGTAAGTTCAATACTGGTACTTACTGGTACAGGTTCCTTAAATTGCTAGTATCGAGAATAAGACATACACATGACGCCCATTGGCACCTCGCAAGATGAAACAGAGGGGACAATACAGGTGATACGGAAGTCTCTTTCTACAAAATTAACTGAACATAACCTTACAAAAGCGCATTTCATCCGAAGGAAGTGCTTTAAATAGGGTCATTTGCTTTAGTTTGTCGATTTTTTTTCAACAAACAAAATGTGTGAGTAAAATTATACACTTTATTTGATATTTTGTAAACTTTTTTGCTTTATTTCATGTACTACCTACTTTCATATACATTCGTTGTCATTTGCGTAACTTTGAAGCTGTAATGATCAAACTGAAGGCTATAGACCGCGTTTAAATTCCTCTTATGTCAATGCAGTGCTTGAAAAAATACAAATAGAATATAAATAATCCACACAAATTAGAAAATTTAAATAAACCCGAGTAAACAAATAAAGTGGTTGCCTAGCAATTGTGGGTCAGTTAAAAAGTTTGCGTGGGTCAGACACTGACCCACGGGTCATAGGTTCGCCATCACTGGTGTAGAGGTCGGTGCGCATTAAATCTGTCAAGTTTCAAGCGGATAGGGCGAGTAAGAGGTCTAACTTAGATTTCGCCCTCGTCATCTGTTTGTGATTATTGAACCTTGCACAGCGTAAGAATAGGCAGTCGGAAAAACTACCATTAAACATTCACGTTCTAAAGTAAAGCTGCCTAAGTTCTGCACCAATACGTTAAAATTAGGTCACCTATTGCTACAAAACTTAAAATGGCTTCTTAATAATCATATGGCAGAAGAGGGATGTGTGTGTGTGTCCAAATTTCTCATCTAAATACTCAATTCAGAAAGTCTTGGAGATCGATGTTTTTTCACTTCATATTCGGTCTTAATTGTTTATTACAGTGATTCCCAAAGTGGTCTATATAGACCCCCAAGGGTCTATGACGACCTGCAAGGGGTCCATGTCAGCAAAAAAATAATTTGGGGGGTCAATGAGGTGTAAGTGGGGGTCTGCGTGATATTGGCTCTCATTAAACTAGATCGGGACTTTTAATTTTAAAAGAAAATTTAATCAATTGGAAACCAAATTTTACTTATTTAGCAGATTTATTTACTAAATGTAATGAGGTTAATTTTCCCTTACAAGGTGACAGCATAATTTTTTTTAAAACAGGAACCATTTCAGCGTTTCTTTCCACAGTTAAAATAAAGTATAATACTGGAAGTCCAGAATTTCCTCAAATTAACCCTGTCAATCTGTGAGCACGTTTTAACCTACGTTCAACATTTAACTGCCTTTAATTCAGATTTTGAAACCAGGTTTGAGATTGCTTTGACTATGGTAATACCACAGTAGGCAATGAATTTATATGGTCATATTGAAAAAAATGTCACATGCAACAGGAACTGATCGTGATATGCACCAATCAAGATTTTAAAGTTAAAAAAAGGATGCCAGCAATTTTGGCATTAAAAAGGCAAACCTGTTATTTGTCCCGAATTATGGAATATCGTGAAGAAGTTTTTAATTATTTTTCCTAGTAAGAGGAGTTTCAGCGCAGTTGCCAATCTCCAAAACAAAAAAAGAAACTGGACACTACTAACAGAGGAGATTTAAGGTTAAACCTGACAAGATTGATTCTAAATGTTGAAAATTTGTTATCATAGCGTCAGATTCATACCTCCCGTTAAAATCAATTGTATGTTGTTTGGTTATTTTATTTAACAGTTATTTTATATATTGATTAACTTTTAATTTAATTAAATAACATATGCTTTTTAAACTTTTTCTCTATACTTCATTAGTTATAAATTTAATTCTTTTCATATAGTAGTAGTAGTACTAGCTGTCAAAAAGACATTTAAGTTGATAAATTTGCAAAAATTCAATATTAATTAAGCAGGGGTCTACCCCATACCGAAAAACATGGCAAGGGGTCTATGAGACAAAGTTTGGAAACCTCTGGTTTGATAGCATCGAATTTTGAAGTCACATGCTGACTATTAGCGACGGACCTTGCAATTTTGACCCGCGGTTAAGTGACGAGAATAACATCCGTGTGCTCTCACCCCACTCTAACTTCCACACCACACCAACGTGAGGACCTTGAGCCTGTCTCAAAATTGTTTTCAGTGCCACCAAGACTCGAGCCCACGACCACAATAGCTGACGAGAATTATAACAAAGGCAGTATTTTACTTCCAAATTTCCATGTGTCACTGGAGAATCAATCCCCAACATAGTCACCTTCAAGTTATCTCACTAACGTTGTTTCTTTAAATATTTTTCAATAAAGCAAAAATAGTTCTTAATTCTACAGAGTAATCTTTCTTTTAAATAATAGTATCATAAGTTTTCAATTTAAAACTTGAGTTTCATTTGACAGTGCATTAGGCATGTCATGAGTTCGAGCCCAGTACCATTAAAGACCCGCCGTGTAGGGCAGCGATGCACGTTAAATCTGTCGAGAGCTGAAACGTCCTCCTGTTGGTGTGGTAGTTAGGAGAGGGGGTGCCAGCTCAGGTGTCGTCCACGTCACTTGACCCTGGTTCAAAATTACGTAGTCCGTCGCCAAAAGCCCTCGTGTTGCTGAACAGTGCGACGTTAATATTCATTCACTCGCCCCCTATTTTTAAAGTACTTCTGGACACACACACCATTTCAAGTTATTCTCTTTTAACACACTTTATGTGGTGGTCATAAATCTTGAAAACTAGTTTTATTAGAAGCCTAACACGCCAAAAGCAATAGAATTCTAGAAGTTTCATTCAAGAAGTGCAACCTTTAACCCCCATTGTCCAGCTCACTGGAAACTTCTTCGATATCCTCTTTCACCCTCAGTGGTGTTGTCTCGTGTCCTTGAACTAGTCTCCATTCATTTGTAGTGTTGATCAGGCGAACTGGTAGCTTCATTTCTTGTAGACCGAAAATGTTAAAACGTAAGTGCTTAAGCATCAAAGAAAAACATTCAATTCTTCAGGAAGTGGGTAAAGGTGTCAAGAAACTTTCCCTGCAATATTTCTTTTGATAGGCAAGATAAAATATTGTTTAACTCTTACAAAAAAAAGTATGAATACTTATTTTTTTAATATATAGTGTTTATGAATTTAAAATTTATTTTATGTGGTTTGTGTAAAGTATATTGAAAGGTGAACCTCTATATAACGAACTTCTTTCGGAATTTAGCGACTGCGTTATAAAGAGTTCCGACTGTATTTATAATTATTTTTTATGTGTGTGCGTGCATTTTAGGTCTTAAGTTTAATTTTTTTCAACATATTTTACTGGATGTAAAGCTGTTTGTGTCATATTTATATTTTTTTGCGTATAAGAAAAATCCTTTCAAAAAAGAAATTCCAGCCAATTTTTTTTAAAGAACTGTACATTTTTATTAAATCAATTGCTTCAGCAATTTTTAAAATATATATATATATGTTTTATTACATTTTATGGAAATTATTTCACATTGATTCAGTTTTTCCTAGAAGTTTTCATGTTGTTGTGGGCATTTCACAAGTGGTATTCACCCCATTTTTTTTTCATCCTATGTTTGCCCCTTTTAATATATTTAAAAAAAAATCTTTAATAAGAAAGCCCTCTATAAAGAGTAAAATTACTAGCAAGGTACAAATATATTAGTCTAGAAATAATCATAAGCTTAACATCCACTAGTTATATATCTTATTAAACTTAACCGAGTTTCCAAGCCTTAAATGGAGTGATGTGGAATTTAGAAGAATGAGTTACAATTGAAGGGCCTTTTACGTCATTTCAGAGTACAGGTAGACCTCTCCTACAATGCTGTTGGAAAAACATGGAAATTTCCCAACAACATAGTTTAGGAAATGCGTGACCGTAGTCTTATAGTCACCAGTTAGATAAACCTTTCATCAACACAGTGCCCGTATCTGTAAATCATTTGAAGTAACTTTGGAGAAATAAGATTCTGCAGTTCGGATAAGTTTGGAAACAATTTTCAATTGTGTAAAAATTATCAGCTTGCAACCTAAAAGAGATGCATAAAATCGATTCTAAATGCTTCCTGGAAAGCTTTTATTACCGGAAATTGTCAGTCAGGGAAATATTGAGAATACAACATAGCAAGCCTTACACATGAAATAGGAGGCAATGGATTTGCTGAAATACCAGGAGATTTGGTGACAGGTATATCTGAAACATAACCAATTGAAGATAATTCTAAAGATCCTTTCAGTGAAAGAACCAAAAACTTCACTCTAAAACCCATAGAAAAATATATAGATATGGGGACCCCGATGGAATCTCTACTTTTTAGAGAATCATCTTCTGTGACGAAGAGAGCAGGAATATTTAAAAGAAATAATTCAAAATTGTTTATTAAGAAATTCAAAGATTTGCAAAGAAGGAGCAAACAGTATCTATAATGACACTTTTTAAAACCTAAAACTACCAGAAAAGCAGTGAAACTTATGGACGAAACAAGCTCAGATCTTAAAATGAGGCCAGTAAAACATTCTCGGACAATGACAATAAATAATGATGAGGAATAAATTTGAAAGCATATCGTTTTTTTTTTATTTATTTCGACTTAAAATCATAATTCTTATATGATGTTGAATTTTATTTAAGTTTTTATGTACATAAAATTTTTAAAAAATGGTTAAAATGTTACACCACAAAAGGCAGTTTCTCCTTTTAGAGCCCAATCTTGGTTTTTGTGTTAAGTTCGTGTCTCTTATAATAGCACTTCCCACGATTCAGTGTTTTTGAGGAGTGTACCTACTACACTGTACGAGACCTATGTGTACATTATAAAAGGATGCAGTGTTATAACAATTTAAAAAATTTATTTCTACCAAACATCTTGACTTTGATTCTCTGCAATGTTGAAGAAACAAAGTTTCAAAATACACACAAAGATATGAATGTATATATATAACATTTCTGAATACATTTTAAGTATATAGGAACACCAAAAAACATTCTAATTAGGGCAGTAGCACTAATGTTTATTGATGATTTAATGAAAAAAAAAAAAAAATTAAAAACGCATTTTTTAAATCTGTGACCTTTTTATTCTACAAATTTACTGCATAATCATAAGGGGAAAAAATTCATGTAATACAATTTACAACTATGAAAATAATTCACATTCAGATGAAATGATCAATGAGTGGAAGATTTAGAAACTTTTATAAAAACAAACCAATACTTATATAAAACTATACAACTTAAAACACGTTTCACACACAATTCATTTTCTTCAAAATGTTACCTTTATTTTCATCACATACAGATGAACACATACTTTTTAACATTCTACAGTTTTCTGAGGGAGAAAATGTTCGGCATCAATGGTTTATTGCTACAACATGTTGCACAAAATAGAAACTAATCATTAGAGTAAAACTTTATAAATCAAAAAACACCTCTTTTTTTTTCTTTGAAAAATTTATTACAAATGGAAAGTATTTATTGATCGAGTTAAAAATACACAATTGTTTTAAATTTTCCTAATGGCTGTAAAGAGATATGATTTCCAGTCGGGTCTCTTCCTATCAGTTTTACATCACTATGAATAATTACTAAAAGAAGGAAGAATAAATAAGATACATTTTTTCCTGAAACGAATAAAGCGAAAATTTCTCATGAACATGTCTATTAGTCAAAAAGGATAAAGCTGCAGAAAAGGTGAACAAATTATTGCTTTTTTCTTTAAACAAATATTAAGAAAAGACATCTTCAATGCTGGAGTCCAGACGACTGTCGATTACCCGTGTTCAGCCGATGACGGATGTTGAGGCAAGACGCCTTTTTTGTTGTTGACACTTCAGAAAAGCCTGGTATAGGGTATCTTTAATTCTTTGCATGACAATTTTTCGTTTTTAAATAAATGACGAATCGTTGCTGAGTTTCCAAAACTTACAAAACAAAAGAGATATAGTATAGTATCTAGGTCCTTTAAGATTGGGCTGGTGCCGTATTAGGCAGTGCTGTGATGCTTGGAGAGGAGATGGGTGATGTTGGCATACCAGTGATGGTGCTGGAATTCAGAGCAGCATTGGCTGAAAAGAAAAAGAAAACCCCACTAAATATAAAGAACAAATGACAGTTTACATCATAAGCCATTCAGTTCAATTTTACAAATTAACCAACAGCATCCATGTCATATGATTATGCGGCATGTAAAAAACCTCTTGAGTGCCTGTTTGGCTCGAATGCTCTGGCAAAATTAAATTCCTAGAATGGAGTTTTCAACATCAAAGCTCAGGTGCCTCCCTCTGGGGAGGAAACTGGGTGTCAAAATTACATGCAGTAATTGGTATTGCCTATATGGTGCTGCACTAAAAAGTGATACCAATTCCTGGGGAATGTACTAGGTCTGCAAAGGTTAACTACCAATATTATTTAAAAAAAAATTACAAATTGATTCTTTTTCATGTTATCCATGTTTTATAGGATTCAAATAATCTTATCTTAGATAAGCATAAACATTAACATTTTATCAGTAAAAAGACAAAATTTCATTTTTAGAATACATTTATAGATAATAAAAGCAATTCTTCCTTTTCAAAAGATCAAACTAAAAACTTACTATTTCTCACATTCCTATTCAACAAAACAAGTAAAAAGGAATGTTACTTTCCTTAATTTTTTTTTTTTTATACCTAGAATGTTTGCTGGCCATACAGATATTTCTTTGCAAATATACCTTTAGAACCTAATAAGGAAAAAATACAACAGCAGGTTTAATTTATCAATAGTCAAATGATCCCTTTAGTTGAAAATGTGATTGAAGAACGAAGGGTATAATGAACCTTGGATACATACACAATTTCATTCATTCATATATATTATACACATGGAAATATAGATATATTTAATCTAGTATAAAGAAAGGGCTATTTATTTATTATTATTTTCTGTTTTAATATCATATCTGAGCAACTTCGTAGACACAGTGAAATATCGATTAAGACGAAATATCGGATAACATGAGATAATACAATGGTTCCAACAAACTACTAAGTACTTTCAGGCATTTCTTTTCTCTTAACATGGAACAAAAATCGCTTAACACAAAAAAATTTCCCTTCTGGGAATGCATGAAGTACAAAAAACACCAACTGCACTGCCGAGATTTAAGCGGGGTGTGCAATGAAAGAGATGTGGTTTCATATGCTTTGTACAAAGCAGGATAACTTGACTTTGAAATACCTTCAGAATAGCTTGTGACACAGGCCAATTTTGCTTATCTAAGTTACTTTCACCCTGCACCCCTACAAATGCCATACAAAAACATCTCATCAGGTGGCTTTGGAATTAGGTGACAAGTACATTGCAGTGAGTAAAAATCATTAAGTTTGGCTCTCATTGCCGCCGCGGGGGGGGGGGGGAAGATTTTTCTTTACAAGCACAATGACAAAGAGCTCAGGTGGAAAGCAAACTGCTATTTTTCTTAAAATGAAGATGGAGCTTAAGGCTGTTGATCAAAAACAGGAGACAAAAACAGAAATGTGTAAAGATTTTGATATTGCTAAGTTTTGCATTACATTTCATTAAGTTCAAGTGAATATTTTCGTTTCATTGATTTTTATTAAATAAATGCA
>BMAV01019426.1:93181-104960 GCA_019973955.1 Trichonephila inaurata madagascariensis
GGCCATTGACATGTATGCATGCACAACACCTACGTGACATGGATTGGCGGACATGTTCAAAAATACCGGGCATTGCAACTACAACTGCCCATACACCGGTACCGAGATTTTGGTCCACAGCATGCAACACACTCTCTTAAAATATGGGTGTTTGTGCTGTTTGCGGTTGCTCATTACCTTCAATTGTGGCTCTGAAAGATCCATGTTCTGCCAGGTTCTGATGCACCTCAGCGAACATTGGATGATTCAGTTGCCACCTTGTGGATATCTTTCCCTGTACAACCAAACAGCAGCACGTCCATTCCCATTGGCTAGGCAGCAAATGAAGTGGATATCCACTAACTCGGCATTCGTATAGTGATTCATGTCCATCTGAAGCTGTTTGTGTCTGAAATGAGGAAACCCCACGCGTGTGTGCCAACCTAGCAAGCTCGCATACAGCACCAACTATCGCTTTCTGACCATGTTTTTCTATGTAATTATGGCTCTTCACATTATTTTATGCCTCCCTTCCAAGTTTGTTCACGGCATTCAAGGATATCCTATATATATGTGTGTGTGTGTAGGCTCTTTTTCATTCTTCAGATGGAAAGCTGGTTTTTAGATCAATAACATAAATGTTTTACATTACTTAACACTTAATAGAACAAACAAATGAAAATTTATTTCCAAATTAAAATATTCTTAACAAAAAAATGTTTTGAATTTTTCTTAATGGAATTTCAGGACATAGGGGCAAGAAATATGACATTTTAAAAATCAATTGTTAGTACATATATTTATTCTTTTAAAAAAATGTCCTTTTTATAGAATGTACTATTATGTCCTAATGACAAACGCTGCATGGGAAAAGTAAAATCGCACCATCTTTCTGTAACACTTTAATTATTCCTGTAATGCTTTAACGAAGTTTCAACCATAAATTTCTATTGTAAAAACATTTTAGTTTGCAGCTCTTCAAATGGGTTAAATTAAATGGAATCCTTACCCCCCCCCCGGAGGGGGGGGGAAAGAGATGTGCGCTATAAAGCAATTTTAAGCATACATGAATGGTTATCGCGATAAATGAAGTTGTAAATAAGCTCAAATTGAGTGGATATTTTAGCCTCAAAATAAGTATATAATTTTGGAAATATATTTTAGGCCTGCTTACCAACAGAAGTAACAACAGGTGGAGGGGAATTACTGTGACCTGTCAAGCGTTGGGCCTCCACAAATCTAGTCTGTTGATCTTTTACAATGTTATCTGGAAGAAACAAATCAACCCGAATTAATAAATCCATTTGCCCAGTTTAACTTCTAATCTAGGGGGAGTGACTAAAGGCACAAGCATTCTAAATGAAATGCATCAATGGCCATGCAGATACTAAGATCAATAAAAAATATTAATTTTTGTTACACTAAAACTTAATTTTTTAAATTCTGCATAATCACGAAATCTAAAAAAGGAAAGCAAACGAAATCTATAGAAAACATCAAACTTAACTGCTTCGACTTAAACTTGTACATCTCGTACAATTGTAAACAATTATTTAAAAATGAAAAAATATGAAATGTATATATTTTCTTTCACAAATCTAAATATAACTTTAATCATTCCCTAACTTAAACTTAGTTGCTAGCACACACACATATCACATATTAATTCACTAGAGACAAAGAATCACATTATCACAAGACACTTTCATATATCAATAAAATCTTATTTTATAACACTAAATTCAGTTTAATTTTAAAATATCCTTTATAAAACTGCCTGCAATTTTTTTTATACAAATACATTTCTAAATGTAATTTTATAAACTTTTATCATGGGAAAATAAATTTATTCAGGATTTTCTGTCAAAAGGATCATGCTGTGTGTCAAGCAAAAGAAATACATCACAAATGGCACAGAAAAGTAAATTCTAAAAAGGACAATTTTTTTTTTCTTTTAATGCTAATTATTAAAAAGAGGAAATCTGGAAAAAGGTAAAAATCAATGTATAGAAGACTGAAAGATATCAAATAAAAGCTATAAAAAATTGACAAAGTCATTGGTGTGTAAAGAATACAAATAGATTTGGAGATGTTTTTTTTTTTTTTTTTTTTTTTTTTTTTAAATTTTTAAAAAATTAATGCAATGAATACTATAGACAATTCAATTTAAGTGCGAAAAAATAAGAAGTCCCATTGGCAGAAGAATAGTGGAATATTTCCTCCAAGCAACAAATATCTTTGAATAAAATGTGCATCTGATAAAAAAATCAAATCAAAGGGACATCTGGTCTTGGTACTGAAAAAGATTGCAAATGAACGATAAAAGAAATATGATGCAATTTGTAGTATGTGTCATATAGTGTGAGCAAAATGAAATATGTAAGTTAAAGTTGAGATAAGAGACTGCCTACAACATTAGATCAAAATCATAAAATTATCAGCTAGCTCATTACCAGATATGCTCATGTGTCAAGGTATTCCAACAGAAAACATTAAAACCTTTATGAGCTCCAATTAGTACAAAAAAAGAAAATCAGGTTAGTAAGGTTAAAGGTTTTAATGGACAAGTAGGAACAGAAATGGCACAAATAAAATAATTAGCAGTCAACTGCCTTTACCCTTCCTCTAGAGGTAGTTGATAAACTACATAGAGGTTCAAAATGAGCCACGTTCAATAAGAACTTTGGCTGGTGTTCAGAAATGACTCAGAACAGAATGGAGCATACCATGTCCAAATGTCTTAAAATAGATGCACATGCAAAATAATAGTCCATTTATGAGGGGAAATGCTTAAGAAATATACAGATAAATAAAAATTAGAAAACCTAATACAGAAAAACTAAACACGAGCAATTTTTATTTAAAGTATGTGTTTTGTTTATTAGTAGTTTAACTTGTATGAAATAGATTCAAAACAAAGGCAATGCTTCGGTTATAGATAGCTCATATAATTAAGTATCAGTGAAATGGTTTTCAACACATCAGAATTATTTTTAAATTTTTGCTTAATTTTGCAAAACATCATACTATTGTTTTTAATCAAGCATATTCTTCATTCACTTCTATAAATTCAGATCCTATTAATTAAAATGTAAAATCTTTTCTAACATTATTTATAACTAACATTTATTGTAATTATTTGTGCACGATTTTTTGCTATTGTTCAATTTCCTTGAAATCTATAAATTTTCAAAATCATTCAGGAACAATCTTTACTATTAAGATTTAAAATATTAACCATGGTTTTTTAAGAATCAGGGAGGGAATCACATGTCAATCTGCAATTAATACTGTAGAAATTATATATATAGTTTTAATTTAAAGAACTTCAATCTGAGGATAATTATGCACTACAGGATTAGACCAAAATTCCCCAAATACCTAAACAATATAAACTTAAGCATGATGATTTTTGGATTAAAAAAATGCAGGGGAGAAGGGGGGGGGAGTTCCATCAATAAAATTCATTACAGCAAATATTTTTCTCCACAAAACATAAATAAGAGAACACTGGGAAAGGGAGGATCCTTATCTTCCTTATTATGACTGCTAAAGCTCTTTTGTAAATCAGAATTATCCTTTCTCAAACTGAATTTAAGAAAAAAAAGAAATATTATTTAAAAAAAAAAAGTAAGAAAATATACAAGGAATACTAACAGAAGTAAGGATGTTCCATAGCTTCACGAGCAGTTAGCCGCTCTTGATGGTCATATCGCAAGAGCTTATCCAAGAAATCAAGTGCTTCAGGAGTAACCAAGTGCTGATTATCACTGTGAACAAATCGCTCCCACCGTTTTCGGGAATGCCTGAAAAATTTTCATTCATCCATTGAAAGATATGTACATACAAATTTATAAATATTTTGTGCTTTTAAAAGGAGATAACCCAATACATAAATCTAATTAAAAACACGGAGTGAATTTACAAAAAGAGTTCATATTTTTAAAAAATATCAGAAGAACAAAAGAAAAAATCATTGAAGCTAGCCAATTAATAGCAATCCAAAGAAAATTGTTTAAAAAATATATATTATGTACCATATTTATTCTATAATCTAAGCTTTACTTTTCCCATCAATGTTAACGCTACTTAAAATTGGGTATGCCTTAAAATCAATGTCAGACAAATTCTTTGAATAGGTTAGAGTAATTACAAGTCCATGTGTGTAATTAAAGTTTTTAATACTGGTGAAATAAAATTATTCACTTATTACTTCTCATTTGAAAATTTTTTAACTACGTAAATTTCAAATATCTCTCTCCATAAACCATTTTACAATATTTTTTCACAAAAACATTGAAAGTTTGGAGTGCAGCTGATTAGAATATATATGTTATTTAAAATATGTATATAATGCAAACACATTTAAAAGTCTATTGTTCAATAAACAGTAAAAAAAAATAATGAAAAACTTTTGTTTTATAAAACTGAAGATCTAAATACAGCATGCTTACATAATTATAAACCTTCATTCAAAATTATAACCAAAAGAAGCTTAATAATTATAATTCATTTCTTACCTTCCTAGGATATCATTAAATCTGCTGTCAAGAGCTATTTGATATTTATCAAGGTACTCATACAATTCTTCCGTGCCCAATACTTTGACAATTCGGACTAACTGCAAAGAAAATTAACTTTTTTATAAATTTCATTCATACAAATATTAATCCACCTATATGATAGGTAATTATGACATAACTAAAGACTGGGGGGTTGAAAAGAGAAAAGTTTAAATTTTATAAAAAATTTACAGCAGATTTCCCACAATTACAATACCTTTTTAGAGGTATGGTATAGTGAAAGAAATGTTATCTACACTGAGTGGCCAAATTATTAGGAACAATTTTCAATACAATATTGGATGATCTTTTGCCCTAAATAGTACATAAATTCTTCCTGGCATAGACCAGTGGTCATCAAACTGTGTTCCATGGAACCCTGGGGTCCCATAAGGCATTCCCAGCGGTTCCCCGCATCGCAATAAAAAAAAAATTATAAATGTGTATGCAAATAGATTTTCATTCTCTATGAAGTTTGTATAATTACTAAAGCTCATCCTATTCATTATAAGTGAAAGTGACATATAGTGATTCATTATATAAGTGATTCATTATAAGTGACCCCAAAGAGCATTACATACAAACAGCGTAGCCTATTGTTAGTCCTCGAAGTAATCACCATCAGCATCTTCTGCCAACGTGTCTCCAGTTGTTCAATCCCCTTGCGGTAAAACTTGGGGGGGGGGGGCAAAGAAGTCTGTGAGAGCTCAGTGCACATCTGCTTCATTGGTGAAGTATTTACCACGAAGATGATTGTCCAGGGAATAGAAGAGGTGGTAATCTGATAGTGCAATGTCAGGTGAGTAAGGAGGATGACACAAAGTCTCCCAACCAAGTCGCTGTATCGTATTCCTGGCCACCCGCGTGACATGCAGCCTCGTGTTATGCAATAACAGTACACCCTTTCCATTAACCAGTGCTAGCTCCTTCTGATGCAGTGCCTGTTGTATATGTTCCAATTGCTGCAAATACAGGTCCGCAGTGACTGTTTGGCCCATTGGTAGTAACTCATAGTGAACCACTTGACGACAAGTCCACCAGACACAAAGCATAATTTTGCAAGGGTGCATAGGTAATTTTGCGCTGTGCGGGACAGTATCCTGGGGTGACAACCAATGTTTGGAATGCTTGAGTGTGTCATACAGGACCTGATTCTCGTCACTGATCAGCACTCGATTGAATATGGATGCGCTATGGTGGCGAGAAAGCAACAATAAACAGGCTGCCACTCGTTGTTACTTATGGACTTCCAACAACGAGCGAAGAACCCACTTGCTCAGCCTGTACGTCTTACCTAAGCGGTGCAGATGAAGTCTAACCATTTCATTGGAAGTGTTGAATTGTCTGGCAAGTTCACCACACGTTTGACTACTGTCCTCCTCAATGGCCGCCTGCAGGGCTTCGTCATCCAATGCCCATGGTCGCCCTGTTCGAGCGTTATCACAGAGGGACAAATCTCCCGACCTGAATTTTTTAAACCAATGCCTTGCTGTACGTTCATTAGCAACACTATCCCCAAATACTTGACATATTCTGCGACTTGATGAAGCCACTGAAAAGCCCACTTTGAAGTTGTAAAGTAAACAACCCCAAATGAGTTCTTTCAATATGTCCATTTCGCTTTGCTACCGTACGAGTTTCGATTGATGAATGTGAGCAGTGAACCAGCGTTTATAACAACTGATATTCCTACTATCGACTGACAGTTTCTCAATCACGTCATACACGAATTTGCATACTTATTCTCACTTCTTTCAATGAAATGAAAACGCATAAACGGCAAGAACTTTTTTGTTTACCTTGTATAATATAAGAATATTAAAACATTTTATTTTTATATATACTACCTGCTAGATTTTGAATATTCTATTGTTTACTATCCCGGATTCCACAGAATAATTTTATACACATTAGTACAATGTCTTGCAAAGCTAAATTATTTTCTAATGAAAAATGTATCTTTTTGCTTTTGTGGGGAAAAAAACACCTATAATGAAGGAGAGGGAACAACTTAATGACATATCAACAGATTGGATGTTAAAACCTAAATTTAAGCAAGAGTAATGTTTAAATTTTAGATTGTAAATTCATGCAAAATGCACAGTATTTCTCACACAGATATAAACATTTTAATGCCACTCAGAGCAATGTATTTAATTGTAAAATATTTCTCAATATGAGTGGCAACAAAAATAAAGCATGAAAAATTAAATGCAGAATATGAAATGTGACAGCAGATAATTTCAACAGACCTAGATTTTGACTGTATGTGTGAAAAAAAAGGCAAGCACATATCCCAGTTACTAAATATAATGCATTGGTAGGTGACACTTGGATCAAAAATTATAATTAATGAGTAAATTATATTAAAATTAGATTAAAATTTTTTAATAACAAATGTACTACTATTTTTAATACTCTACATATAAAGTACCCATAACATGTTTGTCCACTTTAAATATTATTTTAAGATATATTCTGAGTGTGGAATGGAATTCCACAAAAACAACTTCATAGTTCTATGGGTTCCGCGAATTGAAAAAAGTTTGAAGAGACCACTGGCATAGACTGTATGAGTTGTTGGCAGGTAGTATGAAGATTCTGAGACTATATCCAATGAATTGCACTTTCTAATGCCTTCTTATTGGATGGTACTGGATTCAGCTGTCTGATGCCTCGTTCTATCTCATTTCACAGATTCCCAATTAGATTGAGATCTGGTGATTGTGGAGGACAACTAAGCAAGGTAAAGTCTCTGTCATGCTCTTCAAACCATCTGCAGACAATGCCAGCTGAATAACAGGCAGCATTGTCCTGTTGCATTATTCGTACCTGAGAGTATACACCATTAACATAACAGGATGCGTTTGCTCTGCAATGATACTTAAATACCCTTAGGGCTTTTAGATGTTCTTTCACACAAATCAAAGAACCCATACAATGCCAAGAAAACATCCCCCAAACCATATATGCCTTCAGACTTAAAAGTTGAGGCAATGCAGATAGGGTTTGTACTTTCATTGTTTTCTCCACATATCTGCAACCTGCCATCAACATGGTGTAATTCAAAACAAGATTCATCAGATCACATGACCCTTTTCCAGCCATCTACAGTCCAATTCTTGTGCTCTTTTGCAAACTGAAGACATATGTTCGTGTTCAAGGCTTACAGCAGAGGCTTTTGAACACATCCACTATCACAGCCCCTATAGAGAAATAGGCAGAGGTTTGAACAAAGATGTTCACAGCTGCCCTTAGATTAAAATTCTACACACTTTAATGTAAGGTTGTTCTTCCACCCTATTAGATAACTTACCCATATTCTCCTTTCCTTGCTAATTTTCAGTAGCCTGTAAAAACCACAAGCTTGACATTGAGACTTGGTTCACTGCTTGGTAATCCACTCTTTGTAAACATTAATATAACTGGTTACCTCAAACATTTTCTTTATGATACTGGTTCCAATGTTTCAAGCACCCACAAACATGTGTTCAAACTAAGTTAAATCACTTTTCCATTTTCTTAGCAAGCAAAGCAGTGTCATTAATACATCACTATTCCAGCATTTCTTACTAAAAGTTATCTCGCCCTCTAGAGGCAACTACATGAAATTAAGGGCGATTTCCATTTAAATGGTCATAATAATTTGGTAGGCATGTTCCTTTCCTGGAGTAAAGCTCTACTACAAAATGAGATTTGCGAAGATGATTTATAGATAAATATATATTCCTGTTTTTAACTACTAGACCAACACTAATAAAATTTACTATGCATGTTGCTTCTGTTAGGTTGAAATCAACTAAGAACAGATCTTATGGAAATTGACTCTTAAGGGGGAGGAGTTACAGTACATTGATAAAAAAAATTGTCTTTGAACTATTAGACTAAGATAAAAAATTTGGCACTTATTTTGCTGAGTAAACATAGACTAAAAATGAGAATTTTGGAAATCACTTTGGGAGAAGGGATAACTGGAGCATAAAAGGTAATTCTACTAAAATTTTAGAAATTCAAGTACTGTCCTTTTTTAATCAAGAGGTGAGGGTTAGAAGAACATTTTTCAATACAATAAAATGTTTAATACTATGACTCAGATATAATTTATATATATGTATAAACAGTACATATTCACAAAACCTCAATAGGAAAAAGGCTATCCGGTAAAGAATCAAGTAATTTAAACTGATACATTGTTTAAGTCTTGGTTTATCCCCAAGACCTTTAGTGCGTGTGGCTAGTTCATCAAGTTTGGAATCCAAGGAGTTCAGTTTCTGACATGCACCCTTTAAAATATCAGAACTTTCTGGAAAGTTTGAAAGCCATTTTGAAAAGTTTAATTCAATAAAATATTAAAATAGTAAAAACTTATTGAAATTCATTTATGTGTGTACTATAATATATTTTATGCAATATAATAAACAGTTATACACATCAATAACAAATAAAGATGTTCCATTTTATGTAGCTTCAACCTTTGTATGGTATAAAACGCGGAAAAAGTTAAAGAACCCTTTCTCTGCTACAGGGAGTTCGAAAGAAAATACAAATACAAATAATTCAGAGAGCATGGTTTTTACCATTAAAACTTGGTAAGAATTGCTTTTGAATAGTTGATAACATTGGGTTGATATATTCTTTATGTTAAACTTCAAATGCAAAACCAAAATTAGTATTATTACAATATATATATTACAAAAATTTGGAATACAGAAATATTAGGGAAGGGGGATACGTGAATTGTGTACTAATTACAAAAGACAAATATTATAACACTTACTTGATCATAATTATCATGTCCATGAAAGAACGGCTCTTTCCTGAAGATCATACTGGCTAACATACATCCTAAACTCCACATGTCCAAGGAATAATCATACATCTAAAGATTTAAAAACAATTCTCATTACAATTAACCAATTACCTTAAAATTATGTTTTATTGCAAGAATAAGAACTGAAAAAATGTTCCATTCAGTTTAAATGACAATAAATACAGCATATTAAATGAAAAATGTTACAAATACAGGACTTAATTTGAGGGGGAAGGAAATTAACAAGAAACTAAACCTATACCCCACAAAACTAAAATAAAATATATATAAAAAAAAATTTTTTTTTGTTGCTCACTGAGGTAAATATTTTTGTGTGTAACATGAACAGAAGCATTCTTTTACCAATTCCAGAAAGTAAGGACTTCACAACTGCACTTTTTTTTTTTTTAACATTACAAGTTCTTTTACAATATTTTATTATAGACACAGAAAATGAATTCTGCCCTTAAAATATTTAATACCTATAGATAAAGTTTGAATTCAAAACTTTGGAATAGTGTCATAGTAAAAGAAATAAGAAGATTTATCACAACAATGGATATTATAATTTTGAGCTATAATCAATTATTCTAGTTTTGATGACCTGAATGACATCTTACTCTTCCCATTAAAGACACAAAAATTTGAAGATGGAGTCCTGATAGATTTAACTAGCATTAATTATGCTCAACAATGCTACTTGACAATATTCATAGAAGAACACTTAAATACTTGCTACCCAACAATTACAAGTACAATCAGATACCTAACAACTACATTATTGTGGGGCCCCTTTAGAGCCTTTCTGGCATAAATAAAATCTCCCGCTTCTCTATATAAAGTTCAATACAATCTTATCAACAGTAACTAAGAAATAGTCCTTTACTTCTGTATGAGATACTAACAGGTGGACAGTATTGAAAAATTAATATCTTTTAATCCCTTTAAAAAACAGCAATCTTTTGATATTCTTAAAGCACTGTACTTGGCAAATTGCTTAAAAAAGAAAAATACAAAAATCAGAAAATACCCAACTAAACTTACAGGATTTTTAAAAAATTTCAAAACATAATTCTTAAGAATGTACAAAAAAATATTGATTTATGACAGTTGACTTGATGCTAATGTGTCACGAAACCATGCACACACAAGTACAATAGTATTGTCTTAAACTTCATGTAACATCATGAATTGGTTTGTAGTCATGTATGTATTAGCAGTTTCAGACACAAAATATAGATGCAGTTTTTATTTTTATTATAATTTAATTATTATATTTTATATACATTTCTTGTAATTAGAGGCAACAAATTTATTAGATATTCCTCCTTGCCCATCTGATTTGAACATTATGAGATGATAAAAGAGTCAGAAAGAAAAACACTGTTTAAGATGAATTTAAAATACTGTTACAAGTGTAGTTTGAATATGCACCAGATAACAAACATATTATTGCATCATTGTAAATCATTGATTCACAAAACCAATTTATAGATACCAAAATTATTTTCAATTACACAAGTTATGCTATTCCCCCCCCCCCCAATTTGCCTTGATAAGTACAAACATACAAATGCAAACGTGTACAAATGCAATTTGTATTTCAACATAAAGATATTGCAGCTTATCAATTTTTGTAATTCCATAAAAAATGTTATTTTAGAAGGTTATGTTTACTTTTGTGAATAAAAATTATATGACCTCAAAATTTTAACAAAGTATTCTGTTTTGACAACTATCAAAATACAAAATATTATCAAATATGGAAAGGCTGATGAGTTACCATAGTTAAAAAAAATAAATAAACTAATCATAAATTTTAAGACATAGTTATGATTACTTAAGACAAGAAAATGAAACTTTTCAATTGCACTTTCAAAAGTCCACAGAGAGAGACAGAGTTCAATCTTATATAATTCAAAATATTTACAAAACAATTAATACCTGATAATCAACTAAAAGTTCTGGTCCTTTGAAATAACGTGATGCTACCCTTACATTGTATTCTTGACCAGGATGATAAAATTCAGCCAAACCCCAGTCAATTAACCGCAACTGAAATACATAATTAAATTAGACATGAAACAAACACATATAAGTTGTACACTGAACAGCAGAATGACAATTTTCTTTGATAGGAGCGTATTGTTTGTTTACATATATTATACATGGAAAAAAAGTTTGTAGGTGAAGATGAAAATGATATAGTTCAAGTTCATTTTACTATGCTAATTTTTATACTCATTCCCTGAACTGAACTCAGTGGTGCAACAGCCTGTAAGGACCAAGGCCAGTAGCGCACACATGAATTTTTCAAGGGGGGGTTGAAAGTTCACCATTCTTGTATCATGCTATTTTTTTTGTCAATTTTCAGGAACAAAACACAGTAAAAAACTAATTATTAAATAAATAATTAGCATTAATTAAT
>BMAV01019426.1:105360-125411 GCA_019973955.1 Trichonephila inaurata madagascariensis
AAAACACAGTAAAAAACTAATTATTAAATAAATAATTAGCATTAATTAATAAAATTAATCATTAATAACAAATATTTAATTAAATTTAATGTATTATATACTTAGAATTATAACCAATCGGAAAGGCTTTGGGGGGGGGGGGACCAGATCCCCAGGACTCCTCCCTTGTGTGCGCCACTAACCAAGGCCTACTGTGACTATCTCAGTTTACGTGAGCTTAGGCACTGAGGTGCATGTGCAAATGTTTTGGTCAAGTGGTCAATCTGACGCGAAACCCCCAGTGTTCAGTTTCTAAGTAAGCTTGGTTCTCATTTATCGACCTACTGAAGGGATGAAAGGCTAAGTTGACCTTGATTTGATCCCTGGACGTGGTGTAGAAGCGTGATATACTGCCACTGGGCATACTCATTCCCCAATGGCTGAAAATATCATTTTAACAGCCAATTAAAAGTTACTCAATTCTCACCCTAGTGCCTCCATTTTTCACACGTGCGCAATGTATTAAGAGGAAAAGAAAAGGCACAAATGAGCAAATTTTCCTCTGAAACAAGTAAATCCCTTGCAAACACTATCAACATCATTTTATTACATTCCAAAGCTTTCAGAATAGCTTTACTGATAGCTGCACAAAGAAAATAATTGTATTTCAGAAGGACAGATATTTATGTCTGGGACACATAACACACGGGTTGAGTGAGACAAATACACACGACGGTCACCCACTGGAGTTAATTAACCAGCTATTCATAGTTTTTCACAAAATTAATTTCATTAATTTAAATTCTCAATTAACAAAATTGGTTCTTTATAATTTATAACTATATAATATTTTTTTCACATCAAGATTTTGAAAATATTGTTATTTTATCAAATAAAAAATTACAGACATTTATTATGATGGAAATTTAGAATGCAATACGTGAATTGTAGAAATAGTTAAAAGTGGCCGTCATTAATAAACAAACAACAGTAGCATAAAAGTAAACTATCAATTTGGGTGAAAATTTCGAATTAGTCAATTGTAGATCATCCCAAACACTATCAAATTTCACATAAAAATATCTCATTAATATTTTTAAAAAATCCATCTAGCATGTGTGTGTACGATTTAAAATTGAATCTTAAAATTCATAAGTTATCCCACAAAAAAAGGCCAAAACATTTTCCAAAATATATACAATAACTTTGTATACTTTTAAGGAAGAAAATTTTTAATTTGATAATGCCTGTTAAACTACATACATACACTATCTACCAATATTTGGACACCCATGCAAAATGAGGATATCTGCAGCCCTGATCTACGTCACATTTTCTGTACTTAAATATAGTGTAAAAACTAGCATTGGCATTAGTTGCAAGCAAGATACCAAGAATTTCAAAGCTGCTTGACTTCTAGAAGGGCATAATTGCCAGATATCTTAGAAATAGCTGATCCTTAAGGGACATATCTAGTGAGTTAAACATTCCAAAATTAATAGTGGCTTTTGTGATTTAACAATGGAGGATGAGCAATGATTGTCAGTATGAGTTCCAACCTGGCAGATCCACAAAATTAAGATAAAAACCAACAAGTGCTGGTCAGAGAAATTTGGAAAAACTGCACCAAATCAATGGCCCACATACTCCAGGAGTTCCAACAAGCATCCAAGACTATTATTTTGATAAATACCATTCACAAGAAAGCACATTTGACTGGTTTCCATTGTCAGACTGCCGCCAATAAGCCTTTGAATACAAAATCAACTGTGCTGCTCAGTTGAGATGGTGCAAGGCACTTCAAAATTGGACTGTAGATGAGTGGAAACAGGGGTTTCCTGGAGTGAATGAAGGTTCAATCTCTAACAGTCAGATGAAAAAGTTTTGATTTGGCATATGCCTAGATCAGGGGTGTCCAACCCACAGCCCGGGTGTCGCATGTGGCCTGCCTTGAATAATTTTGCGGCCCATGAGATTCTTTACAACTTTACAAAGTTCGACTATTTTGTACAATATTTTTGTTTAAAGAGTTTTTTTTTGTATAAAATAAATCCCATAACTGTTATTATTTTATCATGTTGCTCCTGTTGCTGCGAATCTTTTTTTTTTTAAATTGAAATTTATCAAACATAAATCGTGCTCAAACTTAACGCATGAAAATCTGCAACATCAATTACGATACACATGCATTGAGATCGACTTGCAAAAACTAAGTGAAAGAGTTGAGAACAGATATTTGATCATTGCATTATTATTATTATACTATCTATGTTTGTATGCATGGAAAACAATAACAATATATCAGTCGGTTTTAAATTTTCACACCAACAAATGTTTGTAATGGATCCAATATAAAGATATATATATTTTTATATGCGGCCCGCAGGATTGTAAAGTTCTTCCGAAGTGGCCCGCGAGGTCATTTGGGTTGGCCACCCCTGGCCTAGATAATGCTTTTTACCTGAATGCATTTAGCCTGCAGTAAAGTTTGAAGAAAGTGTAATTATGGTCTGGGGATGTGTCCCATAGATAGGAACCCCCCATAAATACCACTGTAGATATAGGACCCACATAGATACCAATGGGATAGGATATGCCTTACACCTTTGATCCCAATTCATGGTAAACTCAACACCAACTCTTACTCCACAATTCTAGACAACAATGTGCTTCTTGCGCTAAGGCAATTTTACAGATTGGATCATTGTTATTTCCAAGATGGACAATGCCACTTGTCATGTTACGAGGTTCACCATGGAATAGTATGAAGAAAATGGGGTGAATTGACTGGACAGGCCTCCCCAGAGTCCAGACTTAAGCTCTCTGGGATGTGTTGGATTGCTGAATTAAGGGTAGGGGGGGGGGGAAGAAACCTGTCTAAAATTAGTCAAACATACACGTCTTCTCCAAGCCAAGTGGAAAAAAATACTACTGCTCATCATTCAAACACTTGGGGAAAGAATGCCCCAGAGGGTTAAGGCAGTAATTGCTTCAGGTGGAGGCTCTACCACAACTATTAAATATGAATAAATTTTGCTTATCTCTCCAATTACTTATTCGTAGATAATATATATATATATATATTTTCAGCGATGGCAAAAAAAAAAGTTCTGAACACTCATTTTTAGTTAAATTTTTGAGTTTGACTTAATTTCTCTTTCTAATTATCACACTATCTAAACTGTTATTGACTCTAGTGTATTTTTTATGCTGATTTCTTATCTGTTTGATGATTTTGTGAAAAACAAATAATTTTATTGACATTTTAGAAAAACAATAAGACAAGTACAAGGTTTTTGTTTTTTCAACCAATGAAGTACTCCTTTATTCTAACAGAGAGCATTTGTGATAACAGGTTGAAAACATAATGTGAAGCATGTTTTAGTACATTTAAAGCAGTGTTGTGTTGCAATTTGAAGTGTCTGGATGGATAAGGGGTAAATTTTCGTTTCTGCCTGAAAATGAAAGGCACAAGCTATCACTTTTGAAGAAAGAATGTTATTCTATGCACCAAAATGTTGCTGAAGCACCATGTGGTCTTCAGCACAAGAGCACTGAAAAAGATATCCTAAAACAAATGCTATTACAAACAGGAAACAAAATGGATGATCGAGAAAAACGACTTTGCACTAATACAGGGTATTTATTGGAAAGGATTTTACTTTCAAACAGAAAGCTTAATTCACCGCAAATTTTAAAACAATTGATTTTGCTATTGAGTGGGAATCTGTGCTTAAGAACTGTGAAAGGGAGACTGCTAAAAATTGGATTATGAGAATTCAAAGCTTGTCCAAAACCATGACTTACTGATTGGCGCAGACAAGTGATCATTCATTACGGACTGTACAGACAGAAAATGTAATATTTGATGATAAAAGTCAGTTTTGTGCTTTAGGTAACAAAAATAGTGCCTAAAAGTAAATCAACTCACTCACAAAAAATTCAGCTCTCAGTGTCTAGAGTCCACAATAAGGAACCCGATGAAAGTGATGATATGAAGTATGTTTCCTTGTGTAGTTATAAGACTTTATATCATGAGAACAGAGAAAAACCACACGGAATAACTACAAAATGAATTCCTACTAGCAGTAGGAGATATTTTTGGAGATCAGTCATGGATTTTTCAGGACAATAATACTTAATGACATTGTGTAAAAGTAGTCCAAAAATAGTTTGAAGACAATGTGAATAAAATGACCTAGGTATGACAGTCTTTGGATCTTAATCCGATAGAGAACCTATGGCATAACAATGGTTATGATATTTTAGAGAAAAAACCTTCAAACAAATGTAAGTTAATTGAAGCTTTAATATTTTCTTTTAACCAAGGTGTCACAAAAAAAAAAAACTTGTAATATTAGTGCGTTCCATGCCCAAAAGATGTAAAGCTGTAATTAAAGCAAACAACTGGCCCATAAAATATTGGTGTTCAAACATGCAACAATTATGTAACTTTAAAAAGCCATGTTAAATAGACCTTGTTAGTAAGGTTTTGAGTTATTCTACAACAAATATACTTTTTTATACTATGTTACTTCGTATACTATACATTCTTGTGTTCAGGCAGTTGTACTTTAAAAAAACATTTTCAAGGTTTAAAAAAAATAACATATTTGAAGTCATCATTGAAAAAGTACATAAGAATAAATAACACATTTGAGATAGTACTATAATTTCATAAAGAAAAATGTCAAACTCAAAGATAAAACAAAAAAATGAGCGTGTTCAGGACTTTTTGCCACCACTGTATTTGTTTGTGTATATATATAATGAGACATTTAGCAAACAAAAAATTTCTAATTTAGAGTAATAAAAATATTTTACTTTTATGATAAATTTAAGAAGTGAATTTTTAATCAAAGCACATTAATTTTTAAATAAATTATAACTACAATTAGTTTAGTAAAAATTCAGGGAATAAATGCCTGAACATAAATAGTGCCTTACATAGGTATTCCTTTTTAAATAAAAGGAATAAAGACCAATATCTATTTGCAAGTTTACAAGGAAAATATAATTGTGCTTCAAAATCATAAAAAAAATACCAATCTTACTTATATCTATACAAGATAAATCTGAAACATAAAAATATGCAGTTTCATACACAGTTAGCGATTTTATAGAAAAATCTCACCTTTCTGTTTTCATGATCAATCATAACATTGTGTGGCTTTACATCTCTATGCATTATGCCCATACTATGACTGTAATCTAGAGCCTGTAGAAAATTTTAGGAGTTGTTAAAAAAATAAAAACAAAATAACTTTAGAGAGTTCGAAAAAGGAAGCCACATACCTTTAACAGCTCATATAAATAAAACCTAATGTCGTAATCGGTAAGTGTTTGATACAATTGCTGAAAAAAGAAAAAAATTGCTATAACAAAAATAACTCAAGTAAAAATTTTCTGCTTAGTGAACACAAATAATATTGAACTCAATCAATTCTGAAAATGGAATCAGATAGTATTTAATATTGAAAGAAGTTTAAGTGAGAATATAAATTGACAAATATATCTGATATATTTACCTTGAAATCTGTATTATTCACATGTTCAAATATTAAAGCTGGTGTCCTAGACTGAAATAAAGATGAAATATTAGCATTATTTTCATATTCTAAAAAATTAATACAAATATTTGAAAATAACATTCAGTGTAAAATTTCCCACAGCTAAAATTTATGTATTTCAAAAAATAAAATGGTTGAATTAATATTAATACTCATATTATACCTATATATAATTCTTAGGATTTTTGGAACATTATCAAGTTAAAAGTTTCTTTTCTTAGTACGCTAAGGATCACAAACAGGTTTTAAGACAGTTCAGGGCATATATTCTTTATAAAAAATATATTAATATAACAAAAAATTTCATGTTAACAGCAAATTTTTGTTCCTCATCTTATATATTTAGGCAATTCAATTTTATTTACATTGGTGAATAAACTAATTAATTTTAAAATATTAATCCCTTTTGCACATCAATCATTAATCAGTTCATCACAATTATATCCTTTGTTTCAGTTAATAAAATTTTGTACCGCTTCCACAAGGTATGTAAAATATTGTGCATTTTCAGTTCTTTTAAATCAAGAAAAATAAAACTATATACAGCAAGAGAACAACTAACAGTAAAAGTTGATTTGGACTCAAAAGTAAGCATTATTACAGCAATTAAAACTCTTATGAACAAGCATTTGATTTTAAAATGTAACAGTAATAATGACCTGTTCATTCCAAAATATGTTTACTCGAAAAAGAATGAAAATCTTAACTAAAATTAGAAATTATTTTAATATTAATAAAGTAAAGCATTATTTTGCATCATATTTTCATTAATAAAAGAGTATAAGCTCAAATTATATTTTGCACAGAGCTTCTTTCACAGAGTGGCTAATCTTACGAAGATTTCATGTATAAACAGAATTCCTATTCTAGCTCAGGTATAACATTATATGCATCTGCATAATTACAAGATATTACTGATTAAAGAAACCATAAGTTGGATATTGTTCTTCCAAATTGTCACAAGACTAACATTGATGTTATTAGATAAAATAAATTCATTACAAACACAATTCTATGGCATTAAACCAGTATGAAACACTTGTCAGAGGCCGAACAACTGAACAACTCACGGGCGAGCTAGCGTGTTTCTCCCTCCCCAGGACGAATGACTCACCCATGCGCTAAGCACCTGGAACGTTTTGTAAGCTCAGTTTTTTGGCAATAGATGGCATTCTATGTCCATAAGATTTAAGATACATGGAGATCTGACCTTGCACTTGAAATGAAAGAAATGTTACTCACATACACGTAGTTTTTGTTTTATAAACATAAAGGGGAGGGAATGTTTTCGAATTGAGTGCTTTATGGCTGCTCTTGAAATGAACATGTGGTTTTTGTTTATAGTGAAGATGAGAGATTTATTTTCACTAAAGCATTTGATTTGGGTTTGCAGTCTAGTTTTTAATGGATAAGATCTGGTAGACAAAATTTGTCTTTTTTCTTACTTTTTTACAAATGCTGACAATAAAATGTTTAAAAACTTGTATTTAAACAGAAAGTGGCTGAAGTAAATAAAGTATATTAATATGATATATATAAAGCATATGCCATTTGTGTAATATACAGAACAATATTGAACAACACAATTATATTTCGGTATTTTTATGGATTTAGGCTTAACGACACAAAACCCTCCGGCCCGTGGGCAGCACTCGCAATGGAAACCTCTGGCCTCAGCGGTACACACGCATATACGTCCTTCGTCCTGAAAGGGTTAATTAACTATACCAATTTATAACATTAGAAACCAGTATAAGCTAGAATTTGGCGTATTTTCTAACTCCATAATTTTTATGATTAACGAGTTTTTATAATTGATAAGTCCTAATAAGGAAATACATCTATAATTTTATTAATATTACTGATCAAAACGTACCAAAATAATGCCACAATTTTTATTTATCAAAACATATCTTTTTCACAGTAATGACCTCCAACTTCAACACATTTTGTCAAAAATTTTAAATCCTCAAAACAAAATTCCTAAAAGATTCATATCAAATTTATTTTACTGCATCAGTGGGCTCAAAAACTAGTCACAAGGAGGCAGTTTTCAACATGATACTAAGAAGTCATACAATGTAATACCTGCCAACATTTGAAAATGACAAAGCATAAAAAATAAACACATATGACAAGGCATATCGACGTTTCAAGCAAATTCTTAAAATAAAGGACAAACATAAAATTTTATAAAACAAAGAATGATGTACAAATATTTTTAAAATGTGGAATTTCACACTGAAGATATTTTGACGAGAAAAGCACTAGGAGGAAACTCGTGTCAATTTGATTTATAAAAACTCAAACACACTACAGTAAACTTAATTAACAACTTAACTAAAACTAAGGTAGCAACATACAAGAAAGCAATGACTTGACAAGAAAAATTCTATCATTAAACAAATACAGTAAAACTATAACTCAGTTTTTTAGATATTTATTTTTAAAAATTACACACTGAAATAAACAGTCAAGTTAGAAGTTAACATCAAAACTACGACCAAGTAATAACTAAGTATATGAATGATTTAAAATCGTTGAGATTTTAAGATTGTGGAAACTTTGAAGCTTTATATATTGTGGTTAAATTATGAGCATCTCATCAACTTTAAAAGATAAAGTAGCCTATTTTTCTGATACCAAATTTTTACTTTTAAACAGGGAGCTAAATTTCTTCCCTTACATTACTGCAAAATACCTACAACAAAATGAAACTAAACATTCTAAAGGGGCATCCCATATTTTTTAAATTCATCCAATGGAATACACAATCAAATTTGGAATCGCAAAAAAAAATATATATATATATCTTTTTGAATTAGATATTTTGTAGGATCAAACTTACTACAACCAATCATTACTGTCATCAAATGCTGCTGCAAAATCATATGCTTTTTCTCAACAGAAGCTAGTTCATTAATCACAGCAAATGTTTTAGTCTTTGAACATATTTGTACTGCTAGATAATGTCAGATTTTGGAGACATTTTCCAAAAAAAAGAGGACAGATAGGATTGAATGCAATCATTACGTGTTCTACAAGAAGTAATATATAAATTGTACACTTCAGACCTGATTACATCTAAATGGACATAGCCCTTGGGGGGGATCTAATTTTAAACAAATGATACTTGATTTACTATTTGCAAACAGCTTTAAAAATTTCACATGACTGTCAGCATCATATCGACCCTTTTGAATAGCGCATATGTCAGTGCAACACATTTCACAAAAAGCAAATCCCCCTCCCTACCATTTAGGATGTGCTAATATAATCAAATTTCCTTTTTCTCTAACATTCTCCCTATGTTTAAAAGCAAAGTATTACGCCTTTGTTAGATATTGTGGTAACAATATACAAAAACATTTAACAGTATGAAGAGTTGGAAATGCAAACATAGCAATAAATGAGTTAATTCAATAAAAAATGCAACAGCAATAGAAAAAAAATTGTTTTGTTAACAAAACCACAAACGAGTTAGAAATTAATAGCTAAAGAAATACAATATGCAGGAGGAAGGACTAACTTCATGTTTTTTTAAAAAACTAACAACGAGTTATAGTTTTTAAACTACCTATGGTGAATATAAAATTCTACATAACTATAGGGAAGGAAATGGTCTGTGGATGACTGAAATTTTGCTAAAATGCATAACAAAGAATGGTCTGGGGACAAAAGTATACAATTTACACTTAAAGCATAAAATTGGCAGGTATGCAGTACTATAACATGTAACTACAGAGTAACAATCATAAATCATAATCACATTGTGAGAAGATACATTAAAAAGATGCAAAATCTATTATCTATCTTGCCAATTTTCAAGTTATTTCTTCACACAAATGATACAAAACACAATAATAACCTTTATTCACCAACTGCTAAATAGGAAATCCACAATGCAAGGTCAGAAAAACATGAAACAACTAAGATGGATTCTCTATCTTGAACATTGTCACATATTTATGCAAGTAATATAAATATTTGATAAAATCTTACATACAACATCTATAACATATGTATTTTAAAGGCATTTGGGATAATTTTTAATTATAATTTTACACACGAATAAACAGTTCCTGCATTCAACATGTGTAATTTTTTATGACACAACATAGCAAAATATATTATACATATTGAAAAATTAATCACGAGTATTTCCTATCACAGATTTCCAGTTCACTTTTAAGATTAAGAAGTAAATCAATTCATGTTTAGGAAATAATGAAAATCAAGATAAGAATGACCTTGTACTAGTTTCAGAAAGTATGTTACAATGACAAAAAACAAGAAATATGTCAAAACAAACTTACCACAAAGTCTTTCACAACCGCTTGAAGTGCAATTATATTGGGACCCCCTCTTAAATTTTCCAATATTTTGATTTCTCGTTTTATCTTTTTTTTCTTCACAGGCTATAAATTGAGAAATATTTTACTTAATAATAAATTCATACTAAGTAATTGCACAGAAGTTTTCCCGATAAAAAAATGTAATGAAAGAATGGAATAAAACCATTCCTTTTAACATTAAATTACATTCATAAGCACCTTAAATTTATATTAAAAGTAATTTTTAATAGCACAAAATTTTTTTTTTATATTTTTTGCTTCCCACCCCAGTGATTTAGAGGGAAGGGACTAATTCTTTTATTGCTAACTGATGAGTCAATGAGGGGACTGAACAAAACACAACCCTGCCAAGCTTTATTATCAAAAGTGCCCCAAGTCTCAGATAATTTTCATACTTGTTTGAATTTTGTGTAAGCAATAAATTTATAAAAAGTTCCTCCTTTATTAAAGTGTTTAATGCAGATAAAAATTCATTTTAAAGCATAGTTAATATTACCTTTAATATTTTGACAACACATTTTTCATTGTTTCCTATATTGATGGCCTCAAATACTTCACTATATTTTCCTCTTCCTAGTTTTCTAACAAGTTGGTAATCATCTTGGTTTCTATGAAGAGAACAAATTTATGCCAAAATTATATATATACATAGACAGTTATTTAAAAGAAACAAACTACTGTAAATTGGAATGGAGTACAACTAAAATAAATATTAATATAAGCAGAAAACTTACTTTGTAAAGTTTTTTAAAAAATTGACAAAAATATAAAAAATGGAATACTTTAAAAAATAAATCAATAAAGCTTAAAACCTGTTTCTTACATAAAAAACGGGGAGAAATTCTTAATACAATTTGACCTCATTAATGCAAGGTAGTAGGGGAAGCATGGTTACTAAACATGAGGAAAACATACTACAACTTACAGTATTAATATAAACTGAAGAATAATATTACACATTGCTATGAATTTTCTGTATTATTCTAGTTAGTAATAAAACCAAATAAATGTTTACTTCCAAAACACTTAAAATATTTAAAGAAAATTTAAATTGTTTAAACGATCCTTTATGAATGGCCATTTTTTAAATGGTAATTAGTTTCTTAATCTCTTGAATGCCAATCAAAAAGTTGAATGTATAGCTAATCTCACTGACCACAAGATCTTGAAAATAATATCTTAAACAAAAAATGAATAGTCGAATTAACATTTCCCTTCCTGAGAAATAGTCTTTCATATATATAACAGAAAGGAAACAGGTATTAATGATTGCTCTTAATTGGAAGTTAAGACATAATATGGCTCTGGCAACTTTCATTCCTTCCCTATGGGAAGGACACGACAACAAGACATAATATGAACAAATGATTAATCTAAATTGTCTAAAGAGGAAAACAACAATTACACAGTCACATTGTCTAGGCATGATTTCAAAAAGATACCATGGTAAAATTACTGAATACAGAGACAGTCTGAATGTAATTTATTTGAATTTAAAGGGTTTGACTTACGTTTGCATAATAATTAACAAATACAAAAAACATTTCATATTGTGAGAAAAGAGCAATGACAAAATAATGAAGATAGCAAAGATTTTATAATAAATTTAAAATACAAAAATTAATTAACTTCATAGATATTAATTTGTGATTTTCTTTCACTTCGCAAATAAAATTAAAATTTGAATAATTCTTAATACTTTTTAATGCTCTGGCTTGGTACATTATGTACACTAACAAACTCTAGACAGAAAACTTTCGAGCGCCACATTGTACTTTAAAGAACTATTCTATTTATAATCAATGAAACTATAAAAGAAAAACAGTAAAATCAAATAATTATTTATGAATTTATTCATTAATCAACAAAATACTCCTAGAATAAATTTTTACATGTTAAATATCATTAAAAAGTAACATAAAATGAAGCAGAAATACAAAGTTTAATCATATCATATTCAATTTCTAGATATATTAATGAATAACAAAAACTTCAGTAAATTAAAACCTACAACAATTAAAAACACAAATAGTTTTTAATTTTAAAATTTAAGAGATATCAATATTACAATTATAACATCTCTAAAATGTTAAAGATAAAAAAATGTGTTACAGAACATAAAATTTGATCTTTAAATTAGTACATAACACCTTTTTATTTAAATGATATACATACTTTGGGAACTAATTTGATAACGGGGGTAATAGCGCGAAGTGCTGCTTGGCGTCATCCTTATCACGCCAAGCAGCGCTTCTTGTTGCTGGAATGAAATCCAATATGGCGGTGTAGCGGTAATTTAATAATATACAATAATTTAAAAGAATTGTTTTGAAATACATTGAAATGTATTTCAAATAAAAAATATAGGAAGAGATTGAGAATAACCTAGATCAATCAATAAATAATGAATAATAATATTATGTAATAAAAAGGAACATGAACTAATAATAGTATCATAAGCAGCATATAATAATCTTATAATATTATTTTATCGTAATTATATATAATATTCATATAGTACGATTTTATAACGGTTATTAGAAATAATAATCATATAATATAATTTTAATAGTAATTATTAAAAAGAATAATCGTCGAATTTTAAAAAAATAAAAATAATGCATAAGAGAACTCGTAATTCATAACTATAAATAAAAATAAGAATAGCTATAAATAAACAAAAGAAATAGTTATAAATAAATAAGAATAATTATAATTAAATAACAAAATATGTAATAATAATTATAAATAAATGCTAAAAGAAACAATTATAAATAACGAATATTATATGATGATTACACATAGCAATTATTGCATTTTTTTTTTCATTTGAATAAAATAATTACATAATGTATGTTAAAATTAATTTAGAATATCAATTACAAAGTAGTGAAAGCTTGCAATATGAAACTTGCACTGCAAGTTCCTTCAACGAGTATCATCGAACAAAGAACGTAAAAAAAAAACATTTTTAAAACGAAAATAAACTATTTATAGCGATAATTAAAAGCACAACACTTATTCTTTTAAGAAAAAAATATTCTAGAACTCACTCATTTTAGAAATATCCATATTCGAAAGTAGCCCATAATTAAACAGAAGACGCAAATAGAAAAATTAAACTGAAAATGGTTAAATTTTTAAAGATATCGTCTGAAATTAAAGGGTTATAGCGGGAAAAAACGAATAAGTTATTTCTAATATACGTTATCCCCATGGCAACCAAATCGACAGACGATGAAAATATTAAGCTAACCATATTGTAATATTATCGCCCATCTTGGCGAACATATAAACAACAGCTTGGCGCTACTACCCCCGATATCAAATTAGCACAATACTTTGATATTTAATATTTCTCTAGTTAGATACAAGCAAACCATATCTGATAATATACACATATAATATCCAAACACCACTATTTTTCAGCTATAAATTTTCCTATCCAGATAATTAATTACACTGAATTTTTGAAGGAAAGTTTTAAATTCTTTAACTACAAATAAGTTTATAGTAAAATCTTTAAAACTTCTGCCTAAGCAATATACAAAATAATTTTTAACATTATGCTGCATTGATAGTACATTATTAAAATTTACAGCATTTGATATGGTACCAAAACATGCTATAAATACAATTAAATAAACTAAAAATGAGAAATATAAGCTTTGGATTACCAACAAAGGATTGAAATTTTATTTTTTAATAGATAATCAATAAAATGATATGTATGAAAAACATTATCATTACAAGGGTAAAGAGAAATTACTGAACAAACTCAAAAGGTAAAATTATTATACCACTTATATACTTACCCCCATTCAACTACATGAGATTCATAGTCCCAATATTCTCTTGGTCTATGAGAATTCACATCAGCATATACACGGGCTCGACTAGGCAGTGGCATTACACGGAAGGTAAAAGAAACAAAAAAATTTCGAAGTATCGAAACCACCAAGGTTTAATTGTATAAAATTCTGAAAACATACATACACATACTTAAATTGATACTAGAAAATGAATTACACACAAAAATCAACTTAAATGAAAAATCCCTTCAGAAATATGCATAAAAATCTACAATATTTATGTATTAAGGTCACTACAGCAAAATTTGCACCACGCAAATCATGCCATGATACTAAAATAACAAAGATTCTTACGAGTTTTATTAGAAGAAAAACAATACTTGTGGCTCAATAGTTAACCAAGTTTCTTATGCAAATGCAATTATTATTATAATAATTTAAATTAAAATAGATGTTGAACCATTATATACCATACATAGTAATTACCAACTATAAATTAGTTTTCTAATATATATGCTCCATTAAAATTGAATCTTCTTTCAGGAATTCATTCAAATTGATTTACTGAACACTTTAACATTGTCACCTCCCCATCATGAGACTTGAACATATGTACTTACCCATAAACCTTACTATGTTTAAAAAAAAAAAAATAGCTATACGAGATAGGTTTTTGCTCCTTCTTTAGTACAGGCATACTAGAAGTTTAAAATTTCTATTCCTATTAGTAGGAATATACTTTATCATACATATTGAATTTAAAATGAAAGATAATTCTCGACCTAAATTATTAAAATTTCATAACTGAATTCTAAAATAATATTTGCATTAAATTTATGTATATATAATTTATCATTTTGAATGACTTTAATTTGCTCGGGTAGATCAAAGCCACTTTCGTACATAAGCAAAAGTTTCGTTTTTCTCACAACTACATTTAAATAACTATGGATTGCCTTCCAATAGACAGCTGAGGGTGTATAAATAGTGAGATACCCACTTTTGGTTTATACGAACCCCTCTTTCGTAAAAAAAACTTCAATAAAGAACAATATCCCAGCTTCATTAAATATGTTCCATTTCCATCTAATAGACAAAATATCAACACTAACTTACATATCACACATAAGGATCTAATTCTTTATTTAATAAAATTTAAAATTTGCAAAAAAATATAAAATAGTTTTACTAGTTTATAAACGTTTAACATACAATTAAGGTATTTAGAATTTATAGCTAAAGAATACTTTTTTTAACACATTTCTAGAGAATTTAAAACATACATAAATTAGCTCAAACATCTCATTTCAATACCACATGTTTAATCTTGAAATAGTTTAAGAAAATGCTTCTTTCAACTAATATTTCATAAATAGCTTTTCTTTACAGAAAATATCTTGTTTGTTAATGGTAAAGTGTTTCTTGAGTGCATGACTACACATAAATTTTTAAAAAAGCCATTTCAAGCAATGATATACAATGTAAATATCAAAACTTATTTACCCTAGTTTTCACAAATTTAAATACATTCGACTTAAAGCGTAAAACAAGCTACACTAAAAGTTATTTTTCAACCTAAGGTGAAATATTCAAAATCAGTTAATGTTTATACAACTTTCCTGGTTTCAATCCTATTATCACTAGTTAATAAACTTTACTTATATAAATACTTTTTGTAATTTAAAACAATTAGACAGACTATTACTTTCATAAGTATATGGTACTAATTTTGAATAGTATTATATTTTTGGTAAAACAAGGTTCACACAAAAACCAGTTTTATAGTCATGAATAATAAGTGATAAAAAAAAAATGACCCACACCCTCCAGCACCCACACCACGCATTTTCAAAATTTTCAGTATTGAACAAAAAAATCAATAAGAAGTCTATCGAAAGATATCTTCAGAGCAAATTCAATCTCGGTAGTAAATTTGGTGAGTAAAAAAATAACAGTTCTGCCGGTTTCAACATTATATGACACTTCAATAGTGCTTCTTTATGATGCTTTTTAACATGGCAAATTCATTTGTTCACACCAATGAACGGAAAATCAGATCATAATACGAAAGTACTTACATTTTAGTATTAAAATCTGTTCTTTTATTTATATTTACATAACATTGAAGAGGGTGAAGGAATGCAATAGTCTTAAGAAAGTAGACACAATCGGCAAAATGGCCGAACAATCATGGTCGTCAAGCAACTATGCCAGATTCTTCGCGGTTCGACGCTCAATTTTCGGTTCAAGGTCTTTAATAAACTGCCACCTCCGCAACAGTCGTTAAATTTAGTTTAATTCAATATTAAATTAATTCTTGTATAAAGAAATCAATTAAAATTGTCTATAATTTCATGAGATTAAAGTTTCTCCCTTAAAAGGATTATGTAAAAAAAATTTAATATTTATTTTAAGAAATATTCCATGCATCTTTACATGCAAAATAATTAGAATTTTTCATGCAATCAGTTAGTATCATTTGTTTTTAAAGAATTAAAATGCGTTTTATAAAAGTAATTCAATAACTTTAGGAGCTCTATCAAAACTTTTCAACAAATATATAGCTTACGTTTTAAAGTAATCTGATTTTATAAAACAACAAGAATTAAAGACTATCTCCCCTGAAGAAATTTGTTAAAATAAAACAGACAAGGAAAAATAATTCTCCCATTCCATTACTTAATAAATCTATAATTGGCAATGGAAAAAGAATTGTTTGTTTTGTTGTTGAGTGTCGAAATTCACTGATTGATTAAAATTAGTTTATCTTCCATGTAATTTTTTTTTACTTTCTGCAATTCCGTGTGGTCAGTATTCTTCGGAATGCTGCAGAATTAAAATTTTGGAATGATGAAAAGAGTCGGATTATCGAGATTCAGTCCTCTTGAGGTGAGTCGCAAAGTTCAACAATGTTTACGATTTGAGGGCGTCAATACAAATGGCGTCGCTGCTGCAGACGGAACTGAAGTTCTGAACGATAGAGCATCAGCGGAAGGCTTGCCTAGTGAAGCTCTCTTGGTAGAAAATTGTTGCAATGATTCTAGTAATAAAAGTAATATTTTAAATACAATAAAGAGAAAACTAAAGAAATCCAAGCGCAATAAACGTTGCGATGGTCGTACGAGATCCGATTCCTTATCAAATGTGTGTCAATGTCACAGTGAGAATTGCGAGCTGCACACTTGCTGTACTAAACATTATAGGACCCGAAAGCCCAAGCAAGGTGATAAATGCAGTGTGTGGCCTATGACATCTTCTATTTTGCGCTGCCAAAATCATCAACAACTCAACAAGAAAAATGATGATGTGGCAGAGCTCATACCTAGTGTTGGAGAAAATGATGTGTGTTCTTGTTTTGGGAATCATAAATCAAATTGCTCTGATGGACTGCAAAGTACTGCGGCATCCTGCTCAAACCTAACACCGCATGCTTCTACAAGTTTGTCCAATATTGCCTGTGATGTAAGCCCTGTTGCCTCTAGTCTTCCTCTTAAAATGGAACCTAATCTAACACAGTTAGATGATTCCAACATGCAAGTATTGTTGCCTGAAACAGGTCTACCTCGAGTGGGCAATCTGACTCAAGAATTGTATAAACTCTCAAAATATGGTTGGTATTGGGGTCCTATTAATCGTAGTGAAGCAGAATCAAAACTTGAAGATCAACCTGATGGTGCCTTCCTGGTACGGGACAGCTCTGATGATAGGTATATTTTGAGTCTCAGTTTCCGTTCCTATGGTAAAACCTTACACACCAGGATTGAACATAGTAGTGGATTGTTCAGTTTTTATTCTCAGCCTGAACCAGAAGGTCATGCATCCATTGTTGAACTCATACAACAATCAATGTGTTACTCTCAATCTGGTGTTTTTTGTTACTCTAGAAGCAGATCTCCTGGAGCACCATCATTTCCTGTTCGGTTGACAAAACCTATATCAAGGTTCACCCAAGTCCGATCATTGAAATATTTGTGTCGCTTTGTCATCCGTCAGTATACTCGCTATGATCATATTCAAAAACTGCCTCTACCTCCTAGAATCAAAGGCTATCTTGAAGAAGGACATTATTAAATAACTGTGATTTTAATACATGGTTGATGCATGGAATGTTTCAATCTCCCAGGTAATATATATAATTTATGAATGAATTTTTTTATTATGTGGTATTTCAACCAATTTTCATATGTGGATAATCAAACAGTACAAATTTTAATGGGGAAAATTATGCTTAAAGCTTTTAGTTGGGCAAATACTGCTTATGATAGTTAAATGTGTCTTCATTGGCACAATTAAATTTCACGTCAGATTCAAAGAATCATTGTATTGAAATCCAGTCATTCTTTTTAGTATATGAATAGGCTGTCCTAAGTATCAGCAAATATGAAACAAAAGTATAAGGGTGCATTGATATTGTTCTCCACTTAGAAACTTGGTTCTATAGTAAAATGTTCACAAATCCATGTAATTTTCAATAAATAGTTAAAACCATGTATTGTTTTTATCTTACCTTAAAAAATATGTTTTGTGTATATTGACAAATACAATAAATATTTTAAAATTTGTTATAGATTATTTTGGGGAATTGAAAGTTAATTGTTTAAACCACCTTGTATTTTTATGAGAAAAATCTTATACTTTGTGGCATTATCTTGCGAGATTCATGTCAAATAACTATTGAACAGATATATATATTGAGAATAAGTATTTAAGTTTGCAAATAGTTGCATAATAATTTCTCTTAAAAGAAATTATGGAAAAAAAAACTATTTACAATAATGATAAATTGTATATTGATTTTGGACTGGTAATTCAATTGAATTGTGTTTATTTCCCCATGAAATTTGCATTTCATTAAATACTTTATGTGAAAAGTTGCTGTTGGAGTAAAGCATAAGGTTCAAGTTAATAATTCTTTGCAGCACTTTTTAAAAATAATCGAACTATCTGAAAAGTTACCAAAAGACTTCCATTTCATATGGGTTAATTCCTAAAATGGTTACCAAAATAAGATTTGATTTTATCCCTTTTGATATATAAAGAGGTATGGGAACTTCAGTGGCGTAATGTACACCCCTACGTCGCAGGGGGCCTAATGTCTATGTTACGGTTTTGCAATTCTTTGTAAGGTCCGACTGGAGACCAAAACCTGACTTTGCAGGGGACGTTAACATTCTTCGTTACGCCACTGGGGGACTTCATTCATTTTGCATGTTATTTTAAATTTGGATGTGTCGAAAATTTTTTGTTGATTCTGTTTTGTTTCAAATGCTCAATTCTCTCCCTCTTCTCAATGGTTCTGGTAACATGATAAGCATCAGTATAGTAAAAAGAAACACATAAAAAACAGCATTCAGTATACCCATAATTGTTCTGGTAAAGCTGAACTAATTAGTTTATTTCAGATGCATCCAATTCCGTTTTATTTGTATGTCAAAGGGTAGAGCTGAATATTGTCAATTTTGGTGTGTATTAAATGTGTTATTTTAATTAAAGCTGATAAATTATGTAGGTAAAAATGTAATTTTGTGATATTTTAAAATTTTAATAAAATCTTTTTCGACTGATTTTTATGATTTTGGATTCAACACAAATTTAGATTATTTCAGTGTTTTTAGTTTTTTAAAAATAGTTTTGATTCCTTTGGTAAAATTCAAGCAATTGTAGTTTTTTTTTTCCTTCTGTTAATGGAGTACCTTTTAGCCGAATGTCAGCATAAAACATAAATGAAATTATCCATGAATATTTAGAAAATATCATTTGTAAACAGTTAGGTCCTATTTTAGTGCATGTCTATTCATTACCAACTTGGTTAATGTTGTACTAGAAGTCCAATACTGAAAAATGAACCTTTACTGTAATTTGGCTCCTTTTTTTCCCCCTTCCATTACCAAAGATGTGAACACTAAATTAGTATTTTACTTTTTGAAACGTAATGGTATTTACAGAGTAGTCTGTCAATTATTTTCACCAAATTATTGGTTAATGGATAATAGTACCCTTATATAACAACCTTTATTTCAATCATTGATTTGAATTCTATTAATTGAAACATATCATTTCTGAAAAATGTAGTTTGTAATATTTACTTAGAATTTTAGTTTTTTTTTTTTCTAGATACTAATTTTAAAAATGATACCATTTGTAGAACAAGTTCAATATATGGACTTTTTTTGAAAAATCACCTTTTTTTTGGCGCCTTTTGTTGCCAAGGAAAGCATAGGGTTTCAAAACCCCCCCCCCCCCATGGAATGACACGAAATGCGGTACTTTATCAGTAATTAAAAAGAAATATTAATAAATAATATGGAATAATAAGATAATATATTAATAAATAA
>BMAV01019426.1:125421-144976 GCA_019973955.1 Trichonephila inaurata madagascariensis
ATATGGAATAATAAGATAATATATTAATAAATAATATGGAATAATAATATTTAATAATAAAAGAATTAAAATACAATCTAATAATGAAAGAGTATTCCACCAAATCAATAACTAAAAATAAACTTTAATAAATATAATTAATAAATAATATCACAAATATAAAAAAATAAATACTATTAACAAAAACATTATTAATAAAAAATAAATATTAAGAAATAATAGGAAATATAGGGCAGTGAATTTTGTCTGGAAATATCTATGTCAAACAGTTGAAAATCCAAAAGGAAAAGAAAAATGTTAGACAGAATCCCATAAAAATTAAAATTGCTCTAGAAAGTTTTTTTTTTTAATAACTGTTGCTCTGATCTGAAAATCTGCCATAAAACGAAAAGACCGTGGAACCCGACTAGAAAACAGGAGGAATCAGGGTAGCCAGAATCTGGCGCAGAAGGCGCCAAAAAAACTGCTGAAAAAAGTCTGTATATCGAACTTATGCCCCATTTGTTACGAATGCTTCAATTCTGTATTTGTGAATTGTATAAAAATTTATAATTCTGAGAAAACCTAATCATTTAATGTGTATATTGTAATTTTGAGAAGTATTGGTTAAATAGAAGTATAGGGTACCAGGCAATTTTTTTCAAAAAAGGTCACTGAACTATTTTAAGGGTTACTAGAAAAAAATTACCTAACCACTTACCGAAAAAATCTAATTTTATGGATAAATTATTATTGAAACCAAAAAGAATTGCCTAATTTGAAATATACCCTATTATTTAATTTTAAATATAAAAATTGGATAGCATAATTATTCTCTTAGTGAAGCTGCAAAAACTGTTAACACTCTCCATTCATATATCTAGTTGAATTTCATGCCAGCGTTGATACTTGAGATGTTAAGATGCACCAAGAATTGAAGATGTTCTCTTGCTTTTACAAATTTAATATCAATCTCAAATTTTTTATGTCAACAAAACCTCCTTTATTTATTTAAAAAGAATTTGTTGGTATTTTTTTAAGGGAAAGTTGAAATATGTTGTAAATGCTAAAAGTATTTTGAATTGATTGCATGCAATATGTAGCTTAGAAAGTTTGTATCTATTGGAATAAATATAATCCCTTTTGTTTTAGTATTATGTAACCTCTTACATCATTTCAAAATTTGTTTCTCTTTCATATAATTCAAAAATTTTCATAGTTTAAAAAGAAACACAGTATCATTTGTATTAAATCATTTGAAAATGTCATGTTTTCTATAGTTAATAGGTACAGGTAAAAACTGTAGTAAAATTTGTATTCAAGCATTCAGGTTACTACCATTTAAATTACATCAGTTGTTATTACCATGATATAACTTTGCAAATTCAATAGCTATTTTAAATATTATACTGTTTAAGTTCTTTTGAATTTTTAATACACTTCTTTGGTTCTACCTTTTCTCGTAAGAATTTAAAGAAAAATGACTTAGATTGATGTCAAAAACATTTTATGTATTAAAATCGGTACTTATGTATTAGCATCACTGCAACAGAATCGTGCCAAGATAAAATAAGAACAAACAAAAAAAAAATTTTGAGTTTTATTTTTTTTTTAAAAAAAAAAAAGAAAAGTCACGATTTTTTTGGGAAAATGGCACAATTTACATGGTGCAAGTTTTGCAGCATGGAAGCTAATATTAAGTACCTTAAATTTTTCAGTATTTAGCATTTGTTCAACATACTGAAGATTTTTTTAATATTTTTATGTCCTTTGATTTTTATGCATAATTTTCAAATAATTAAAAAATTTAATATCTCTCTGAATGAGTTGTTCATTCAAAAAAATTTTATTTATGAAGTATAATTTATTTAAATTTTTAGGGGCTAAAATATTTTTCTACACTGATGTGAAATCCATTGAAAATGTTTGATGTGTGCAATTTTTGCTTCTCTTCTGCAAAATCTTTGGTAGAACTTTTAGATTAGGATAGTGTAGTTACAAGAAAAATCTAAAACAGAAATATTGCCTATGGAAAGTTATTACAAAAATATATATTGTTTTTATTTTTAAAAAATTATATTCTTGCCAAATGCTTTCAAAATTTTATGATATTTATGTAAAGTGTGATTATAGGGATTTAACTATTAGAGGTTCTGTAATTATATATCTGTGAAAAATAAAGATATAATTATTATTTTGAGTTCTGTTGTATTTTTGTAAAGACAATGTGAATGAACTGATATTTATTGGAAGTTGATTCTTGGATTATACAAAATATTTTAATTGGTTTTTTTTTTTATTATTAATGTTATTAACAAACAAGTAACATCTTGGATTGGATTTGAGTTGTACAATAATTTATGACTAAGGCATACATTTTAAGCACAGATGTCATTTGAAATATTCATATAAAAGTATACTTTTATATTTCCCAATTAGATGCTTTTATTTCATAATCCATAAATTTAAAAAGAATTAGTGTGATTAACATTAGATAAAAATTTTAAAAAAATACATACATAAAAATCCTAATGGAAATTTTAAGAATTACATAAAAACCCACTAACAATATTGGCAAGTTGAGAATATATGACATATAAATGTATAACATTATGTGTAGATCCTTGAATTAAATTTCATTAGAAAATCACAGTAGAGTTATCCGTTATCCTTCAGCCCCCCTCCCCTCAAGAGAATAGCTAATTAGTATGCTTAAATATTTTTTGCCATTTAATACATTAATCAAATACATTTTTTATAGGAAGCATGCTGAATATGAAAAAAAAATTTTAAAGGTAACTTCAAGTGCAAAATGCAACCAAACCAAAAAGGCATTGTACTGTATGCTATGTAGTAAAATAATCATCAATATCACCATTTTTTTTTTTTTTTAAATGTATGTATCAGAAGGAAAATATTTCTCGTTTATACATATATATATATTTAATGTAATTAAAAATTGGAGGATATATAGTTCATGTAACTCTTTATTCAGATTTATTTTAAATATTAAAATTATTAAGTAAAAAGGCTCTTCAATAATTATACAGCTGGGAATTTAGGAAATCATTCCTATTATTTAGTGATTATTTGGAATTAGAATTAACCAATTCTGAAGTATTAAATTTAAAGATGTTTAAGATGTAGTTAAGAAAAAAAATTACATTGATTATTAAAAAATAGAGAGAACTTTCATGACAGTTTTTCAGGAATAAAAAAAGTTATGTTTGTTCTTTTAAATTTTCTTGGAGCCACATTTTTAATTATAAAATATAAATCAGAACAAAAATTGTTAAGCTTAAAAAATTTACAAATATACTTTAAGAACCTCATTACGAACCTAACATTGAATTTCTTAAATCTCCTTTAACATTTTTTTTCATTTCAAGCACAAGCACTTTTATATAGATTATTACTTGTGACAAGCTAAAAACTTTTATTGAGAGAAGGGGATTGTCAGTTAAAACCCTGCTACTATGGGGAGAGAATTAAACGAAAGAATAATGCATATATAAGGTTCGTAAAACTCTGCTTCAGCTTTGGTTAAAGGAATGCAATTGTAAGTATCTTTATTTGTCGTGTTCAATGTATTTTGTAGTGTTTAAATAAACTAGTTTATATTTGAAATTGAGTTTCAGCACAATTCTACATTAATTTATAGAGTTGTAAAAATACAATTTAATAGCCATCTTCACACTGTTCAGTGTGATAAAGGGTATTATAATATTATTTCAAAACTTTTGCTGGATATATAAAAAGATCAAGAATCTTTAAAATATAAAAGCATTGATTTGTGGAGAATGTATTTGAGAAATAAATGTTCTTATATATATACACACAAGTCTATAATTTTTTATAGCTGTTATCTCACTAATTTAGATCATACCTTATGTATAACATTCAATAAGTAAATATGCCTTTATTTCTATAGCAGTTCCTTCAATACTTTTGGGTAATACCTTGTGCATAACATATTTGGTAAGTGACTGTGACTTAAATAAGCAATGCATTTAAGTAAGAATAAAAACAAATGTTTCTTTTTTAACCTGATATAGATATAATAATATAAAATTTTTTTTAAATACCCACATATTTAAAGCAAACATTAAAGCATGTGCTAAAAATTTATATTCATTAAAACATAATTTAAACCCCCAATCAAGTAAGCCCTAAAATATGAAAAAAAACTATGCATCCAATCTTTATAATAATTAAAGCATTATAAATACACTCAAGAGCCAAAACATTATGACCACCCATCAATAACGAGTTGGCCCGCAACACAACTTCAACCTGCCTTGACATGGATGCCTTAAGTCCTTGGTAGATTCCTTTAAGCAACAGTCACGCAAATCCGAGATATTGTGAATTGGTTGTCTCTGAACTCTGAGCTGCCGTCCAATGACATCCCAAATGTGTTCTATCGGATTGAGATCCGATGAGTTAGGCGGCCAGGACATTAACTGGAATTCAGGATCATGTTCCTGGAACCACTCCAACACAATTTTAACCTTGGGACATGGGGCGTTGTCCTGTTGGAACATTCCATTTCCAGCTGGAAAAACAGAGGCCATATAAGGGTGCAACTGGTCCGCAATGATGTTCACATACCCTGTAGCATTCATAGTCTGTTCTACCACAACCACGGGTCCCACAGACGCCCAAGAGAATGTCCCCCAAAGCATAATACCACCACCACTGGCCTGTGTATGACCTACTGTACATTGAGTGAGCAACTGCTTGCCTGGAAGACGGGGTATCCTGATGCGTGACCATTAGCATGATGAATGACAAACCATGATTCATCTGACCAGACAACTCTCTCCCTCTGATCCATGGACCAGTCGCAATGTTCCCGGCACAATTGGCGATGACGCTTGGTCAGCAAAGGCACACGAGTGGGACGTTTGCTGCGTAGCCCCATATCCAACAGTGATTGCTGAACAGTGTGCTCCGATACTATTCTACTTGGCCCTGCATTGTATTGGGCTGTCAGCTGAGCCACTGTCTGGCTCCGGTTTTGTTTCACCATGCGAGACAGTCTCCGACGACCTTTTTCTTTGATAGCGTGTGGACGTCCAACACCATGACGTCTACTGCTGGTTTCACCGTCATTCATCCACTTTGCATAAGTACTAACAACCCACGAGTCATGCAGTTTCGGAAATACTTGTTCCGAGCCTTTACAATCTGCCCTCTATCAAAGTCGCTAAGATTCGCAGCCTTTCTCATCACACACAGAAGTAAGTGAAAGAATGATTCTTCAGACTCTCCAGCAGCAGTTAAATACCACTTCCACCTGATCATCTGCCTTCCACGTCATCCAGACGAGTTCATCGCAAAATGTAGGGGTGGTCATAATGTTTTGGCTCTTGAGTGTAAGTTCAATCTTAAAAAATTTAAGTATTTAGTATAAATTTGTAAAGAGTTAATTTTAGTTAATTGTTTCCCATTGAATTCTCTTACCTTGAACAAATTTTGAGAATGGGATACGTAGGGATTTTTTTTCACTTTTCTAAAGTGCAATAATTAAATTACCAGTTACAGGTATCCCTCCAATAATACGGTAGATAGATTCCTAAAAAATACCATGTACTTAAACTGTGTTGTAAAAAACCTACAGAATGGAAGGATGCTTTTCAAAAAAACTTTTAAAACAAAACAATTCAAACTTTCAATTCAACATTTTTTATGAAAAAATATGTAAAGCAAAAATTTTCTTTTATTTTTTTAAAATTTATTTTTTATCACTGCTCACTACAGTGAGACTGGGTCATTTTTAAATCAAATAATACCATCACTTTTTTAACTCGATTCTTTGTAAGGAATTTTTGTATCTTTTCTGCCCTTTTTAAGAAATCTGTTTATTTCAGTCTTTTTGTGTTAGCTCTTTCTCAAGTTCGTAATAAATCTTGTATGAAGATTGGCAGTTTTCCTCTTTCCTTTAGAATTTTCAGTTTCTTACATCATAAATATTAATCAAGAAAAATGATTCTAGACTTTTCCTTCCTAGAACCTTTTTAGAGTAATTTAGAACATTACTAATCACACTTTTCATCTTTAGAATTGATTTGATTAAAATTTTCAGAAGTCTTTTCTGATTAATCTGCATCACAATTTCTTCTGTTGATAAATTTTGAACATGCTCAATAGCTCTATGCACAAACCTTCACCTCTGATCAATTAAGCAAGTTCTGATATACTGGAGACTCAAACAAGCTTTCTAATGGTGTGTTGGCCATATCTTTTTCCTATACACATTTATTTTTTACTTCTTTTACCAAAAGCAATATGGTTTCAGTACAAATTTTAATTGAAAATTACCAAGTTTTATTACATCAATTGTATTTAAAATTGATTGAAATTATTTTATGCAGTGCATCGTGGTTTAATAGTTTGTTCCATAAAGTAGTATTTGGTAGTAAAAACTGCTGAAAAATTAGATTATCTGGGTGGCCTGAAATGATATCTAGCAGTAATCCCACCTTAAAGTACAATTTTTCGTTTGCTTTAAATATTTTTTTTAAAAGTAAGACCACATAACTATGCTACATGAGGGTGTCTACAATTTTTTTATGTAAAGGCAAAACTGTGTTAAAGGAAGAAATAAAAAAAGTATGACACAAAAAACAAGATTTTATTTTTTTGTAGCGTGTTTCTTTTTACTACATCAGACTCGATTGGATGGACATGATAATACAACAGATGTATGAATTAAATACCTGAAATATCAAAAGTAATATTCAGTGCATTAACTATTTTGCACTGCAAAACATTTGCCAACAAATTCATAAAGTCTTACATTAATAAAATACATGCAAATATAGGGGGAAATTTAAATTATCTAATATACAGTAATGTATTCATAGAAAAATTATTTATTTTGCTAAATTTCTTAAAATGTGCAAAAATAAAAAAACAAATATTTATGCATTTCTGGTAAGGTAAAAAATAATTTGCATATTTATAAAATTGTCTTTGAAATATAGAAAAATGCTTGTTTGAACTTACAGAAAAGTTTTGCAAAAGATTAATTAAAAAAGCACATAAAATAAATTTTTGGTACTCTCATTTCAAAATATTGATATCAGTATTTTTTACAGACTTTGATTTAAAAAATCTGCAATAAATAACTGAAAGTCGGTATATTTTTTTTTAAACAAATTAATTAGCAGTGTTATAAAATCACAAATTCGTACTAAAAACAGGGGGGGGGGGACTAGTTAAGATTGTTATATTTCAATAAATAACATATATTTTTGATTTAAAAATATGACAAATATATATCATGCATACCTTCAAGCATGTAAAATGTTCCACAATAAATAAACGGTGCAAGTTTGTGATTGGCAATTATCTAAACCATCGATTCAATCCAAGTATGTTACGAGCCTAAGAGGTAACAAAAAATGATAGCAATTTATCTCAAGCTTATAGACTTAAGACATTAATGTAAATAAAGAAAAATGCTTGACTTCCAAAAACATAAACATATTCGAATATATGGGTAAAACTAAAATTTCCTTTATTAAATATTTTTGTCATCATTTACCCTAGCCCTCTTCAAAAACATTTGTGCAGAAAATTTCTTTAAATCTAATACATATAATGTGGCTTACTTTACTTACTGACTTTGCTTATGAAATAAATTAACTAAAATTAAAAGTTTCAAGTGAAAAATTATAAATCCTGGTATTTTGTTATGGGAAAAAAGTTTTTGAATATTAAAAGTGGCAAATATATTGGAAAAGCTTTTCCTACTACGAAGATGCAAGGCATTACACATAATTTAGTTTGATTTTTATAGTCTAAAAAACAAATACTATAGCATTTTTAAGTGTATAATACAGATTTGTTACAGTATTACATACATTGTATTTTTGCAATTACAATGCTAAGCATGATAAAATTTCTGCTCAAATACCTAAGTTCTATTCAAGTCCAAATACAAATAAAAAAAAATAATTAAATAAATTTCATAATTAATGCCTTTCATTTTATTTCTTTTAACATTAATGAGTAAAATAACTTCAATCAATAATAGAAGCTTCAGGCAATCATATTTAATTAAATAAAAGCCTTTTTTTCCCTAACATCTTGAGAAAAATCAAGCTTTTTCATAAAACAAAATATGTTAGTTTCAATCTTTACATTCTGCTCCTTTTAAATTTACAGTAATTCCTAATAATTACTACAGAAAATAAAATAAAAGTCAATTTAGGTAGATATGTACAAATTGCAAAGTGTTAAAGAAAATATTAATAAAAAAAAGATACTAACTGTTATTAATGCTCCAGTTGAAACATCAGGTAAATGTTTTGTGCTATCAGCTACCTATTCAAAACAAATATATATATATTATGTGTAAAACGCATTTTTTTTAATGAAATATATAATTAAAAGAAAAGTGCTTACACCATCTATGAATTTAGAAGTTTTCATAACATCTTCAACACGACGATGAAGGAAATCAAAAGTATCAATGTAATCAGGCGATTTATCTTGCAATAAACTCAATTCACACATTCGATAAATTGCAGCTAAAGAAAGTCTTTTACTGTACCAAGTGAGCTAAAAATTTAAGCAATAGTTAAATAGAACATTCTTCCACATTAAAAAAAGAATATATTCAATTAATATTAAGATGAACTTCCTGAAACATTCTTAAAATCTATTTTAAAAGTTTTGATTTTTAAATAAGCTATATTTTGTTTATATCAAATGAAAGCCAACCTTGCTTTTACAGTAAGAGTTCACATAGTAAATAGAATAAAGTGCTTAAAAATGAAAGTATTTTTACTGAATACTACGGATTACATGTGTGCATAAAAATATTTATCATTTGAAAAGTACTTAAACAGAAAATGGTTTCTTTTTTATAACACAAGATAGTAGCTAACCAATAAAAATTAAATTATTCTAAAAAGACTATTCTCCATTATTAAATTTAGTTTAAGACTGAACATGATCAAAGTAATAAAAAAAAGTACAGTCGCACCTCTATATAGAGAAGTCGCTAAATCCCGAAAACAAATTCATTATACAGAGGTTCATCTTTCAATTTTCTACATAAAAAATATTTTAAATTCATAAACACTATATATTAAAAAAAGTAATTATTCAACCTTTTAGAAAATTAATTATTTATTTTATATATTTTAACTATTAAAAAAAGAAAAACTGCAAGGAAAATTTCTTGATGCCTTTATACACTTCCTGAAGAATTAACTTTTTTTTTTATGCTCAAGCACTTACGTTTTGACATTTTCGAGCAACTAGAAACAGTTACCGGTACGGCTGATCAACACTAGAAATAAACAGAGCCTAGTTCAAGAACACAAGACAACTCCACTGAAGGTGGAAAAGGATATTAAAGATGTTTCCAGTGAACTGGACAATGGGGGTTAAAGGTTGCACTTCTTGGATGAAGCACGTAGAATTTTATTACTCTCGGCGAGTTAGGAACTTAATAAAACCAGTTCAAAATTTATGACCACCATAAAATGTGTTACAAGAAAGAATAATTTGAAATGCCGTAAGAAATACTTTAAACGTAGGGAGAAAAAAATTGAATCACAAGAGGAAAAGTTCGTTATATAGAAAATACACTTCGCTATTGAGTGGTTATTTTGCGAAGAAAATCGAGAAATGTTCTTGGTTCCAGGAAGAAGTTTGCTATATAGAAAAATTTGCAATATAGAGGTTCGACTGTGTATTGAAAAATAAAATAATTTTTTTCATTTATATATTTTGTTTTACTTCATGTCCAAATAACAATAAATGCATTGCTCCATTTAGAACTATATCTTTAAGTGACAGTGAAAAAATATGAAATTTGAATTACAGTAATACCTAGAAATTCAAAACTTCAACAACTTTGAATCTGGACAAAAAATCAACAGCATGAAATCTGAATATGCAATAGAAGCTTGTAAATGAATGCAAAATATTATCAAAGCTCGCAGGCTTGAAGATTTTAGACAATGACTGTTCAAAGGACAGTGTGGAAGAAGAATCCAGGCTATTTGGACAGCAATGGCGAGGAAAACATGGATTATTAGGATGAAATACAAAAACATGTTTTTTTAATAACCCTTAGATTGACCAATGCTCAGGCCACCAATATGCATTATCATTCGGTTCATAGTTGGCAGCTCCAGTGAAAAGTATTCAACAAATTGCAAAATTTCCACAACTAATTTTATGAATTCGTAAAATAATAACTTTAGGACTTCTTAAATAATAACTGTATGCATTCCCCATGGATCTTTGTAATGAGGCATTTTATTCAATTATTAATTTTTAATATATAATCTTAAAATCAGAGAATTTACAATGTCATGTATAAAAATCTAATATTTGTTAAATATTGTAAACCAATACTAGAAATTTACATAACTTTAAAATATTTTACTTGATAATTTATTTTGTTTTTTATATTAATTATTGCACTTAAATGTTGCATATATTAATACAGTTTTTGGTTAATGTTAAAGAATAGAACCCGAATTTGGAACATTTTTTCAGATATAAAAGAAATGAAAAATTAATATGATATTCTGGCTTCACTATCCTTTAGAGAGCAGCATTTTTTATTGTACTTCCCATTTTTAACCGAGTTGATTCATTTTTTTCTGGTATAAAATTTTTTATCCTATACCATAATGTTAACTGGGCTTTGCCTTCAGGTATTAAAACAAAAAAGAACACGGAATATTTTGAAATTTTTAAAAACACTATATTGTTAACAGAGGTACGAGTTATAATATTGCAAATTTCCATGGAAATTAGGTCATTTTTCTGTCTGAAAATGTGCTTCACTTAAAGCATTAATTATCATTAGAGGTTCAATTTATCAGTTAATTTTAAATATTTAAAACACAGAAATTAAGTTTTTTCAATGAATGGAGCTGGATAAACTTAATATATTTTAATTCAAATTTCACTAGTATATGAAACAAAAACAGGGAAAAAAACAATTATTATTAATATTCGAGTAACTTACATTTAGTGATTTATCTCCAGATAGAGACCAAATCATATCCACCAAGTCCAGAAGATTTTTGGAATCAGTAGGAATTTGTAGAGGGGATATTGTAAGAGCCATGGCCTTAAAAATTAATAATTAAAATGATGATAGGTACATTAAATACTTTTACAAATTGATTATTGAATAAATGAATTGAAAATAATAAAAGTCTATTTTTACCTCAGGCCACTTGGACACAAATGGAATAATCATTTTCAGTCTGTTTTCTAATGCATCTTCAATATAATTTTGAATATCTATCCTGAAAAATCATTATCAATAAAGACAATTTTATAAAAATAAATTAAATGCATTAAAATATCAAATTTCTATATTTAATCATCTTAAAATAGAAAAAAGTATGATATGATTAAACTAAAGACAGCAAATTAATAGTCCACAGCTAGAACCAGAGGCGTAGCTAATGCCGTATCAGCGACACAGGAGCCACAAAATGTGTAAGAAAAAATGTTAAGGTTCCCTCCCTCCCCCCCAAAAAATGAATTTTGATCCAGGGCCTACTGAGGAATAACTATGCCAGTGGCTTGAACACATATAAAGACATTGTATCTAATTAATACTTTAATGGCTGCTTTTGAAAATTGATATTTTGAACATTTTATAAAAATGAAAACAAAAAATTATATAATTTTTAAGGAAAACTTAACTTATAATTCATTATGCATTTAATACTTTTCTAAAGCTATGAAAAATACATAGAACAAAATTCGATAAACAGAATTTACATTTAAAATATGAGACATATTTTTGAATTAAAATTTATTCGTACAATTTTAATGTTTGTCACAAAAGACCTTAAGAAAAATTTTAAGTTGAAGTCTTCCTTTTTTCATATTGTGCTGAGGTTTACAGAAAAATACTTAATTTAGTCTACATTTGATATGTATTTAATTCAATGTGATCTGCACTATTTGAATTCGAAACATGTGATTCACAATTCTAAATTTCAGCTATCAACTACTTCATTTTTAAATGTTTCTGTACAACTATTACACAATTATTTTTTTATGGTTCCTTAATTAAAACAATTATATATATATAGAAAATAGTTCATATTAATTTCAATAAAAATCAGTATTCTCAATGAATTTTTATGAAAAGGTAAGATGTTTCATTAACATAAATTTCACGAATTAACAATAAAGTCTTTAACCAAACAAATGTAACTTTTCAACTATCATTATATCAGTTAATTATAAATAGAACATAATATAAATCCATTATAAAGTTTATAGCTCTTGTGTAGCTTCAAAGTGTAGTGTTAATAAATAATCAATAAGCAGTCAATTTTATTATTTTACATTTGCTTCTTTCAATTTTGTACATAACAAAAATTTTATATTAAAATGTTTGATAAATCATTCGATTCATCCATAGTATTATTTCATTTTATTTTGGTTTAAATTTCAAATTAATCAAGTACTTCATAAAATGTACTGAAACGATAAAATAAGATGTTCTAAAAATCATAAAATAAGTATATAATATATATACTTCGATATTACATACTTTGTTTCATTCTCAGAGTACTGCTCTTTAAGATAACTTTCTAATTTTTCATTGCATAAAATATTAAAATAATGAACTAAATCTGCACCCCCATCTTCAATCAAGGTATGGGAAGAACTTGATAACCCTAAAGACTGTGCACCTAAATACATACAAGCAAACATTTTTAAGAATGGTAGTCAAAAAGATAACACTTATACATACTATTTAGTTTCCACTTAGATAAAATTATTAAAATCTTTGCATTTGCAACAATTTACACATATTTGACTAGTCTAATCTAATAAATAGTCTAATGTGTGGGGGGGGGCTAGACTAATTACACTCAACTCATTATTTTACATGGTAAATAGGTTCCTTATAAAACCGTGCAAGAAAAATCATGTAAAAAAATACATGTGACATATGGCAAATTTGGGGATATGTTCCACAACTTTAAAAAATCATATAAGATGAATAAATATTTTCCCAAAAATCCATGCAAGAAAAGTAATGAAATCCATGTAATATATTTATAAAACAAAAAAAAATTCATTCTTATTATAAAAAATTTTTTAATTAGTGTACAGTAAAAATTCAGTTTTTAAGTACATGCAACATAAAAAAATTAAAATTGAAATTAAGAATAAAACCACTAACCACCAACTATTCATCACTAATTGATAACAAGTGTCCACATTTATTACAAACCGGATCAAAAATGCTATCATCAGTAGATGTGTCAGATATGTCTAGCGCAACTGTCGGGTTTGATTCCAATGAAGAATTTTGTTCATTATTAACAGCCTCTGTACAGTTTTTTTTCTTTTTCTTTTTGTTACAAAGTTTGTTATTAGCGCCCTTTTTTTTTTTTTTGGTTTCTCAAGCTGCTTATATAATTTTCAATACCCTGCTACACAATATAATTTTAAAATTTCAATGCACGCTCTAAGTCAGGATCATGATTAAGAAAATATTATTCCATACTGGAAGCAAATTTCGTCTTTGTGAATTAAATTAGTTGTTAATAGTTGAACATCATCTTCAACTTTGTCATTATCAACTTTATTATCATAAACTGTCATAAATTCGATCAAATGACATAAATCCCCAAATTTTGTTGAAATTTGTGCTAAAACAAAAAAATTCGTTAAATTTGTATAACATGTTATTTCGAAATTGTGTAAAAAAAGAGTTGGGTGCATGTAACCAGTGGCGCACACAAGGGGGTCCGGGGGCCCCCCCCCCCTCCCCAAAGCCCTTGCTTTTTTTCCCGATTGATTATAATTCTAAATATATAGTACGTAAAATTTAATTAAATATTTGTTATTAATGATTAATTTTATTAATTAATGCCAATTATTTATTCAATAATTAGTTTACAGAGAAAGTATAAGGATTAGTATAAGAAGAAATGGCTACTGACATGTAATAGAATTCTACAGTAGCAGGATCATGGCCTATTAGAGCGTGATTTACTGTACCGCAATATTGCTACTTGCATTGGTCGAAATCCAAAAACTATCCTGCAAATATGGCATTGATAGGTTCAAGAGGATTATACTATATGCCATGCTGGATCTCAATGACCTCCTGCCACAGACACCAAGAGGACAGATATGCAGGCAGGTTGGCCTTGCAGGGTCCCACAGCTGTGTAATGGAATCTAAGTTAGGAAATGGGCTTGTTTACAACACAAGTAGCAGAAATAGTGTGACCATGTCTACAGCAGCACAGTGACAATTATCGTGGCTTCTCTTGATACTACCAGCATAGTGATGTGCTGCATTGATGATGCATCCAATGACAAAACTGGATACAGTAGTGACACCACGTCGTTTTTTCAGACAAATCCTGATTCTGTGTACAGCATCATAATGGACATATTCCCTGTTTGGAGGCACTGGAGGGAAACATGTAGCCTGCTTGAATTTGATACTGTAATGCAGGCCCTTCACCTGGTCTGATGATATAGGCAGCCATTGGGTTAACAAGAACACTTCTTGTTCAATTTGTTGGTAATTAGAACAGTTAGCATTACATTTCTGAGATCTTAAACTCAGTGACTATGACTTTTGATACCTCGGAGACATTGTTTTTCAACAAAATAACAAAAGATCGCATGTTGTGCTGACCTACCTAAATACAGAGAATATTTGACTGCTGCCTTTGCCTTCACATTTTCCAAATCTCTCACCCATAGAAAACATTTGGTCAAGGGTTGCTGAGAGATTGGGCTCCCACCACTCTTCATCCACAAGGACAGATGAAGTACAACAAAGACTTAAAGTAGCAAGAATTAACTCTCTTGTATGTACCTGTCATCCAAATCTAATTTGATTTGATACTTAATTAGGTTAACCCTTTTCAGATGCCAGAAATAGTAGCTATATACTCCAAATGAGGTACAAATTTAATCATGTTATTTTCCAACTACACTGTATATTTACAATGAATACAGTTTTTGTTAATTGTTTTCCTGCCTGGTGTTGCCACATTCTAAAATACCCTATCAAAACCTAAAAATTACCCTTTAAACGACTTAATAAAATATGATAAATATAAGCAAAATTTTCCACACAAATTTTAACAATTAATCATGTAATATTTTTTAAGGAAGAAACATGTTAAATTATGTTTTGTACTGAAACGCTGCAGGGGGAAAAAGAAAGAAAAAAGGATGAAAAATAAATAATACCAAGAGCTATGGATTGTTTACTCCATCCATGTTCCGGAACAAAATCTAAACCAGCTTTTAAAATCTGGAGCTTGACATCTGTAAGATCAGCTAACTTTTGTTGTTCCTCTGCATCACTGTCTGAATCTGTCTCAACATAAGGTTCAGCAGCATCAAGATTTTTCGCCAAGGATGCACAGGTACGTACAGATGGAACATAGAGATGGCTTCCTACAGAAAAGGGAGAAAGTACTGTTAGTTATCATTTTCAAATATTTCAGATGTTTGATTGAAAAATATATACTATAACATAAAAACGAAGGAATTATCCGAATGGGACGAAACAGCGAGTGTATATACCTTACGATAGCATATGCACATGATTAACGGTTAACGCTCTATAATAGACAGGCTGGAGCTCCAATGCATTGGCAAAGGAATATCCGGATGGAAAATAAAACAGAGGTAATTCTAAAGTTCAGGCATAACTTCGAATTCCGTAAAGTCGAATCACATGAATTGTACCAATGCCTCACAGACGAGTTCGCGAACAGTATAATCAGATGTCACCACCTGAGAAAGGTCTTGCGATCGATCAAAAGGAAGTAGAGAAGTTATAAATCGCATGATCGCTCGAAAGAGTTTAAGGAAGGCAGCAGTCAACCAAGAGTGACGACAGAACACAACGACAGTGTCTGTTGTGACGTAGTGGATAGGTAACGTGCAAAAATTGTCACAGCCTAATGTTGAAATAAAAGAATTATTTATTTGCTCAACAAATTACTTATCATTGAAGCAATAAAGTACAGTCTCTATGCCAAGCCGATACATTCAGTCTATATCACGGGAGATCAATCACTTCTCAGCACTACTTTGTCCAAAGGGCACTAGTCTATTTTTCTAAAACGTTGTTTGGGTCAATTCTCCAACGCCAACGGCGGAATCTTCGTCCGGAAAATCTCCTTCGGACTCCGAATCCAATCTCGGCTGGTCTATGCTCTCAAATCTCCTACCCTCTCTTCAGGTCTCCCCAGGTCTCGGGTTCTCTCTCCTCCTTTTCCTTAAAAAACCCCTTTTAAACACCAGGGCGGGTCCACAACACGCCCCTCGTCCCTTCTCATTGGCAGGCCACCAAAATCTGCCCACGGCCCGTCTCATTAGTCCCCTATTCGTGCGGAACACAAAAATGCACTCCCGGCCCGTCTGGAATCTAATGGCGCCAGAATTCTCGTTCAACATCTGGACACACTTGTCCGTCACAGGCGTTTGTTTCTTAAATCAATTCTCTCGTAGTCCTCAAAGGCGTCAGACTCGTTGTTCAGTCAGGTTTCGTCTCTTGTCACCGGTGGGCACTCCTTCATCCATTGTAACTTCCAGTCAGAGGGTCGACGCGGTTTCGAGGCCAAACAATAAACAATGACCCTCAGCCACGTGCACTGGTCTCTTAGCCACCTGCTCTGAGCCATAAAATATGGCGTGAATAGAGGGGTGGGGAACATACCAAGTGAAGTCATTACACTGTCCTATCAGGGTTCACAGCCCCTAATGCCGGGGTGGGCATTAAGTCGATCGCGATCGACCGGTGGACCACCAAGGCATTTTAAGGTGACTGCCTTCACTAAAACCTAATAATCATTTCATCAAATGACGGTCTAGAAATATTTTAAAAGTACGGAGAAAAAAAATCGAATCACAAAAGAAAACGTTCTCTAAATAGAGAAATTCGCAAAATAGAGGTTAGTAAAATGGAGGTCCGACTTTATTGTAGACTTTCTGTTAACTCACTACACCTATGCCACAGAGTGGACCACAACACCTTGAAAAAATCAGAAGTAGGCCGTACCCTGGAAAAGTATGCTCACCCCTACCCTAATGCGTCCTTATCAACAACGGGATGGAAGGTTTTTGAGCCCAGCGCGAACAATTTAACATGCATCAGTCTTTCTATGCGGCGGGTCTTTAGTAGAACTGGGACTCGGACTCATGACTGGACAACGCCAACCACGGGTTCACGACCATGACCACTCGACTAAAGCGGCCACCCATATATACATAATATTCAATTTAACATTCAGTGGCGTCCACAAGGGAGGTTTGGGGGTTCACACCCCCTCCCTCATAGACCAAAATTTTCACCATTTAAAATACCCCTTGAAACTTTCGTCTACGTGTTTTTTAGAATATTACTCCCCCCCCCATAAGAGAGGTCCGTGTACGCCACTGGCGTAGTTAGTCCTGAGTGGGCCTTGTAACAAAATTCCTTAGGGACCCCTATTTAGGGCTTTTTGAGATCTTATGATTATTTTCTTGCGCATATTGGGGTCCCTGCAGCTTGCGGGCCCCGTATCATTGATACGGTGGTAGCTACGCCCCTGGTGTACGCCACTACTAACATTTCAAAGATTTTTCAGACAGCAAAAGGTATTTTATATTTTTAGCTGTATAAATCTTTTTATTGCATGCTGTATCAACTGAATTATCAACGATTATCAACTGGAAATAAATTTCCAAAAGTTAGACAATGGTCCAATAAAAGGCAAAATTTCTCATTTTCTTAAAAGTATCCGGCTACGAGCGGGAAAAAAAAGGGGACATGAGGACTATTTTTGGTGGTTTCCCCATTTGTTCAGCAGATTTTTTGAGAAAAAAAAAAGATAAAAATGTGAAGAAAGAAAAATCAATATCCAAATAAGAAAAAACTGCTGAAAATTTATTTAAAAAAATTACATTTTTGCAACCCATTTTAGTTTGTTTATAAATCAGTTTTCAATTTTTGAACATTTATACGTTACATTACAAATTATTTGTTATTGTTGTTGCTAATGCCACCTGTCTGACGTAATCAGCTCGAGGCCCACGAAATTCATTATGGCAAGGGGCTAGATGTACGCCTGTCGTTGACCTTAGCTTTGAGCACCATACAGACGACAATACGATTTAGCTCGGTTCCACCCCAATTTTGAGGGAGAACACTCTGGGAGAGGATCAGGGACCTCCCACCTCTCATCCCCTGCCACCAACCTTTCGACAGGACTTGTGGCACGACGGCTGTTTAGAGTACCCCATGCCGCGAAGGCACTATACATTTACAAACATCCATGCCTTCTCCGGGATTCGAACCCAGGCCCTATGGCACAGTAGTCAGCATCGCTAACCACTATACCTGATAGGCGACAAAAATCACTTTTGAAAGAACCAAAAAGATTAGTGATATTTAACTTTTTTAAAAACAATAGAACAGTTTACCTTAGAGTAATATAGCATTAAACAAACTGCTATATTTATATACATGGTTGTGTAAATTTTGTAATATAATATAATTTATTTTTTTTTAAGTAGGTCAAAATAATTTTAATATTACACAAAACATTCACACAAAAAAGTTCAGTGACTTATCTCCATAATTTTTTCAACATTCCCTGCTCCCGTTTCCAATTTTCCGAAAAACATTCTGCGGTAATGTCGGTAATTACATGATGGAAATGGCATTCACTCTCACTAAAACTGTTTAAGAGCGTGCGTGCGCGTATGCTACCTGCTTACAAAATTACAATGTACAACATTTTTGTCAATTTTTGACGAAGTCCGAATTTTCAAGATAGTCGGATACTTTAAACGTATTGCTTGAATTTACAGGAGAACACGGCGCAAATTCACATTCACACAGTGTCGTAGCGTGGGGGTGCAGAGGGGGCCATACGAAAAAGGGTGGTGGCAAGCACCACGATATTTAAATTCAAAAAATATTTCAAACTTTAAATCGCGCCCGCGCGACGAAACCAACGAGTGAAAGCTTTAATACACGCACAGATGCAGAAAGTTTATTAGTCGCTATGCAATCGCATTCGTTTTTATGCTACTTAGGCTTCTGGCGTGAGTGAGTGAATATTAACGTCGCACTGTTCAGCTACACGAGGGCTTTTGGCGACGGACCACGTAATTTTGAACCATAGTCAAGTGACGTGGACGACACCCGAGCTCGCACCCCCCTCTCCTAACTACCACACACACCAACGGGAGGGCGTTTCAGCTCTCGACAGATTTAACGTGCATCGCTGCCTTACACGGCGGGTCTTTTAGTGGTACTGGGCTCGAACTTATGACATGCCTGCCATGATCCGATACCTTGACCACTGGGCTACCGCAGCCCCCTAAGGCTTCTGGCAACCGGTACTGTGTGAAGTCAATGATGCTCAAAATTATTTGCAAACAGAGGGACTAGATATCCATCAGTGTGCTAAAAAAATACGTGCTTTACAGACCGTATTAGAAGGAAAACGAGAGGAATTCGTGGATAACGCTTTAATATATGCTAAAAGTTTATGTGAAGAGCTTGAAATTTCTTTTGAACCCCCAAGACG
>BMAV01019426.1:171999-229985 GCA_019973955.1 Trichonephila inaurata madagascariensis
TGTAACCATAGATGTCACACGTGTAGAGGTCACTCTGCGATTCCACTTGGCTACAATAGCAATATATCGATCTTCCGCGAGGGTTGTAACCCTTGGGCGACCACCTAGGGGCCTTCGGACAACTGTCTGTGTGGTTTGGAATTGTTTCCATAAACGTGAAATTACAGAATGATGAACGCTGAAGAAAAGAGCAACATCTGTGATCGACTGTCCTGCTTCAATGCGCCCCACAGCACGCGAGCTCTCAGAATCTTCCATTTGTTTTCTGGAAGTCATAGAAACCCGTATGTCTTGAAAACAAATTGTAAGAAAGTTTTAAACACCTTCTATCAGCACTTACAACAACAATCAACTTCTGTAACCCTTCATAAAACTGCCTTCTTATAAGACTACCCTTTTTGCATATTTCTTGACATGAAAGCACGATTGGCTGTTACCTAACATATTTGCATACTTCCATCTATCTCTACATCGAATTGCATCCTCTTCAATTCTGATTGGCTTCCGGAAATTAGTATTTCCCTCTCCGTGCTTAACTTTTGGAAGTGAGTGTACAAGCAATTTATGTGATTCCAGCATGACGGAGCACTATTCCATTTCAACTTCGATGTGCGGAGCTCTTTAGATGCTAAATTCCCAAGGCAATGAATGGATTGGTCGGGATTGGCTAGCACGCTCACGCGATCTCCTACCTATACCTTTTTCTGGGCAGGGGGAGGGCATTTGCAAAGTGTCTCATCTACGAAAACCCTATCTACTCCGACGAGGAAAAAGGAACTATAATTTCTGTTACTGCCGGTGCTGTCTGAGAAATAACAAGTGTATTTGAAAAAGTGTGCCACTCGCAACTTCACAGGTGTAAGTAACTCCTACATTACTGCAGGCGGTCGCTCTTTTGAGATTGAGATGTCCTCAAACCTCTGAGATTGATTGATTACTAACCTCACACTTTAAAGAAACACGAAGATTATTACCGATTATCGTAGTTTTGTTTAACATAAAAAAAAAAACTGGCACGGCAACATAGGTTTGGTAGTTTGGGCAAAAAGGCATCATACTGGACGAGCACATAAACAACCATATCTTTGACAGAGGTTCTGTGATTATTGTGAGGTATATGGGTAAAATCTTGAGGCCTTATGTTCGCCTTTTCACTGGTGCAATTAGCCCTAATTGTTTTTTATGTCCACATAGGGAAATCAATGGGCCAAAAAATCTCAGAAAAGTGAAGATATTTATCGAATGCTTTTGACCAGCCTAATCTCTACGCCTCATTTTTTTAAATATATTTAGGATAATGCTTCGAGGGAAATTACAACTCGATTTTCCTCTCTCAGAACTATCCAAGATCTAAAACTAACCGAGAATTGAAAACAGCGTTGTTGGAGGAGTAAGACTCATTGCCTCAGAGGGACTTATAAACAATCTCGTTTCTAACACGATTTCTAGTTGTGAAAGCTGTAAAAATGAAAAAAAAAAAATACCACACTTCTCTTCTTCCAATTCGTAAACATTTTTTCAGACTTTCCTGCACTGATGAGCCTGTATATGAGCATACATCTGTATTATTTTATTTGTTTGCATGTTTACTATGAACTTATCTCATTCATTGCAATCAGCCCAGCATTCATGGAGAAAATCATGCAAAAGATAAAATTATCTCTTTTAATTCCGAACACCAATACACATGAATGAACCTATGAACACTGTAATGTCATGACCCCCAGTTTTCTTCTCCTGGGTAGCGAGAAGAATCACACACAGCTTAGGTCAAATATTTATTTTATTTACAAACTTTAGAAGAAATTGACACCTGTATTATGGTATCTATCAGTGCGATATTTTACAATTTTAGCTATCAGCTACTTGTATCAGCACACACCTTTCTCGCGGGACTTCAACAGGATATCACAATGCCCACTAACCGCCCAAAATGGAGTTTCTAGTAAGTCGCTCGCAACTCTAGATGAGCTTCCTATTTTCCTGGAACGCCGGTATCAATAGAAAATTCAAGTCCAGATCGCTCTTCCTGTCACTGGTCTTCGCACCGCCTAGCAGCCTTTCGCCTTTTCTACAATCGCTGGTATCGCAGAAGTCCCCGTTCAACTACCGATCCGTTTCTTTAAACCCCCTGAGCAATTCTCTCTCAATTTCTGATAGGAAGGAATATGGGTCTGCACCCGGCACCTTCTATCTTGGTCCCAACCACCATTAGTTCTCCAGGGACAAAGGTCTGTCTGGACAGAGATCCTCTACGTCACGGCTCCTTGTAAACCACATGGAGGGTCTATAAATCGACCTGTCAATTTGATACTGAAAATACACTCCTTGGCATTTCTTTCTCACAAAAGCTGACTCCTTTCCGTATAAGTGTATCACGGCCACATGCGAGAGGAAACGAAAAAATGGACAACCGTTAAAACAGGTGTCTTTTCTATAGATCAATGCGAATCTATTCACCTCTGGACGTTGGAGAAGAAAAAGAGGGGTAACAACCAACAGTCCAAGATTCGATTCTACAGCTGTTTCGCCTCAGGGCGTGAAAGATGATTATATAGTTCCTTTTGGAGAGAAAAAAAACCATCTAGGGATTCAGTTCACCCCTGGGCGTCAAAAAATGAAAAGAGGGGAGCAAACTACCGTCTAACGAGGCGACGCTACACCTATTACATGATCTGTTCCTAGCATTTCTTTGAAATGGTATTATGTCCTTGGTAAACGGATTGGTCCTGATTGTGAATTCATGAAGGACATAGTTTCTGTCGAGTTGTGGGTCTGAGGACTGATGACGCTGAAGACTCACCGTATAGAAGGATCAATGCACATTAAATCTATCTTCAACATCATAGGCTCATTACTGTAATATGGAAGTTTGGATAAAAGCGGGGTGCCAGCTCAGATTTTGTCCTCATCATTTAACTATCACCCCAAAATTACAAGGTTTATCACCATTAACCTTCGTGTGGTCTTAAAGTGCAATGTAAATAAACAAGTAATCAATTGTGGAATATTTTTCTTTTATAAATCTGCTACATTTAATATTAAATTATTGAAACTTTTTTAGTTTAATGCAAATTATACAATATTTTTTAACTATAATACATGCATGCATATTTCTGTTGCTGTTACTTATGCCACCTGATCGACAGTAACATCAGATCAAGATCCACGAAATTCATCGCGGCGAATAGCTAGATTTCTACGCCTGTCGTTAGTCTTAGCTTTGAGCACCATGCAGGTGACAGTACTATTTTGCTTGGTTCCACCCCAATCTTGAGGGAGAGCACACTGGGTGTGGTTAGGGGCTTCCCACCTCTCTTTCTCTTCCACCAACCTCAAGGGAGGACTTGCGACTCGACGGCTATTTAGAGTACCCACATGCCGAGAAGGCACTATACATTTACAAACATTTTTGTCTTCTCCGGGATTCGAACCCAGGCCCTACGGCAGCGCAGTCAACGTCACTAACCCCTATACCGGATGGGCGGTTATGCATATTTCTGAATAGATTCACAGCAGCACTTCTGCAAAATCAGATTTAAGGAGAAGGAATAAATTATAACATTCAGTCTTTTGGGATAATTCCTTATGTACCTTTAACTATAAGGTAATATATAATTAATATAGTAAATTACATTTAGTAACACTTCTAATTATTGAGGTTGAATATCACTATAAATTTAAACAGAATTTTGCAGCAATTGAAGGTGCAAAATGAATTGAATTTTACTTCTAATACTGTCCCAGAATTCATAGTTCCTAGAATATTTATTTCTAATTCTTTCGAGTTTTTTCTAATACAAAATAAATAAAAAAGAAATTAAGAGCAAAAATAATATGTGTCCTTTTTTTTTTTACTCTTATTATTTGTAGTAAAAATATATATATATATATATATGCAATATAATACATATCATCTTTAATGAAAATTTCCACTTGTATTATCAAAAGGATTCGATATAAAGTATGCTTCCTTTTTAACCAAGGTAACCATAAATTAAGTACTGAATAGTAATGTACATACATACATCACAATTAAAATTAAAATTCTAATGAAATTTATTTATACAAGTTATTATTTTTTTTAAAAAAAATATTAGCCACTTGAAATAGTGAATTAGAAGTCTTCGTTTTTTAAGAATGGTTTTGAATTTGTTAAAATACTGCATAAGGAATTGCACAACACACCTCTTTTGCTTGTAGCAAAGGAGTTTTCTATTTTGAACTGATCTCAAGTAATGTGATTTACATTAGAGTTAATATGAGCTGCAGGTCCTCTTGTAAGGTTGGTGGAAGGGGAAGAGAGGTGAGAGGCCTATGGACCACCTCCAGGATGTTCTTCCTCAAAATAGAGTGGAGCAAGGCCAAATCAGAGTGTCACTTGCATGATGCTCAGGCTAATGACAGGCGTACATCTTGAAGTCCAATCTATCTCAGGCTCTGGCAATTTTCCTTCCTTCCCTTCGAGAAGGACATAACAACAACTGCCTTGAGAATTTTGCTAAGCCAAAGTTTCTATATTGTAGATCTGCTGCCATAAGATTATAGTATAGGTTATTTGCCAATTAGCATATTAAATTTCGGTCGACTTATTGGAAATGATTACCATTAAAATTGCAGCTATTAATATGAAACATGAGAGATGACCCGATAATTGAGATTTGTGCTGTTTGATATCAATACATAAATCCAATTGGTTAAGCAAATATCCTGGCATATAATTCCTAAAAATAATTTGCAAATTTTGTTAAATGGCAACAAAAAAAAAAAAGATTAAGCTTTTATAGTAATATAACCTCATTAATATATATAAATCTTTACCTCCTTAAAAAAATATTGGCTAACCTATAAGCAGATCCTTCTGTTATTGAAAGACAAGTATTTCTAATCAAATTATGAAGTAAAACATGCATGGAAGTAATAATTTTCTTATTAAAAAAAATTATACAACTTTATGAAAGATATTCTCCAACAAAACTTTTAGAGAATGATTAATAGTTTTCATATAAATAGGATTTCATCAATTAAATATTAGGTTAAAGGGAAGAATAGAGAGCCCCTCAAATTTGGCGGTTTTTCATATTTCATAAAGTGATAACAATTTTACTCTGATAAATTGTTTACTTTGTAAATCTGACACTTTAAAATGCTGAATTATAATGATAAATCATTTGTTCTTGGTTGTATTCATTACTTTAAATCAGTAAATGTTTTTTAAAGTGACAAACAACTTTTTTGAAACACTATTTTGTAGTTCTAGGTGAAAATTTAATAATTTGGATACTTACAAATCATTACAAAAAAAAAATTGCTAACTCTATAAATAACTCACCAAGTTGGCAACCCCAATATCCCATGTGTCATACGCATTGAATTGGCAACCAGGTGCTTTGTTTCATATAATGTTGCCAAAAGGTTGCGATAATACAAAAGTACCGAAATTTGATATTTAATTCACTGTATTTGCTAAACAGCAAAATATGTTTCTCAATTTTGTTTGTGTCCTTTCTGTTAATTATTCTGGAAAATGTAGTTCATAAGTACAATTTTAGTTTTAAGATTTACAATGAAAGGAAAAAATACCCGAGATACAATGATGCAATGCTAAATGTCTGATTTCAAATATCAAATGTTTAAGTCAGTGAAAATGTCACACATTTGATAGAGAAGAATTTGATTAATGAATTAATTTGAAAGTACCATAACACAGAAATAAATGAGCAGTGTATTAGAAGGTCTGGAAGAAAGAATAGTTAGTTTGGAGAATAGAACTTTAGTATAATCCAGACTTTAATGATGATGAATATTTGGGTTTGAAATGCCATCTGTGATACCATTTCTTTTAAAATGATTATCTCAGAAATGTCACAAATAACACTTTCCTTGAGTACAAGAAAACAAAATTTTTTTATGTGAAAATCAATTATACACACAGATATTCCAATCTTTCAGAGTTCCTTTGAAAAAAGGATACACAAAACTACCAATATGAATGGGAAGGTTTTCATCTTTCAAAATGATCTTAAAAAAACTTTATCACCCTTCAAAAAGATTAGGATTCTATTAAAAAATATGTCTTGATTTTTCTTAGATACAGTATGATTATTTCAAAACATTGCAATATTTTTAATCGCTAGAGAACAGTAATTCACTTATAAAAACATTCAGATTTGTAATTTTTATTGGTAGTATGGGTTTTAATTTGACATATTTGTTAAATTGATGACTTATCGATAGCTTAGCAACCTCTTTTACAGATCGGCAAAAAAATGTCAATTTTGCCAAGAGGCACCTTATGCTACTCTCCAAAAAAAAATTGTTATGTAACAGTAATTTTAAGCTAAGGTTAATAAGCCCAGACACAATTAGTACATTTAGCACAAAAAACTCTCGAAAGTTTCATTACTTACTACATCTGAGATGCAAGGATCTGTTTCTTGTTATTTTGGATAAAACAAATATTGACAGTTTCCAGGTAGAAATACACGAGCGAGCCATATTCAAGTATATCTCTCACTGTCAAAGAATTAATACATAAACACGATACTTTTTGTTTTGTGCTAAATCTATTGCCACATTGAATGTTAAAATATGAAAACAAATATTTCAGCCATCTCAAACGGACTGTTTTGAACTGGTGTTTCTCATAAAAAATACTTTTATTCTATTAGTCAGCAATGATGAATTTAAATATTTTTTTTTTTCGAGTTTTTGACAACTTTTATTGAAAACTTGGCAGTAAGGCCGTTTGCGACGTTGACTATGACCGCTATGGTGGCGGAGTAGAAATGGATTGTGAGGGGCACTCCCTCTTAAATATTGTGGTTTTGATATTCAATTTGTAAAATTTGCATGTTTTATTTATCAAATCTACTTGTTAAATGTTTTGTAAAAATGTTTTCTATAATATAATTAATTATATTCTTTAATTACACTTGAATAACAATGTCTGCTAAAGGAGTAATTTCGCGTGAACTTCATGGTAATCTATTTCGTTTTTATGTTATTAAAATGCTGCAAATGATTTCCTCTGTTTGTTTATTTTTTTTATTAATGAGCACTTAAAGCAGAAGTAACTTTCAAATAAAGTGGATGTAATGATTTTATTATTTCTGAACATGTTATGTATTTTTGCGTTAAAATCAAACCAGAACTTTAACTACGATGTGATTATGAACTAATTTTAAATTATTTATGAATATTTATTGTTCCTGAATAGATAAAAAGATATTTTAGATTGTGTTGTTTATAAGAAATAATATATGACAAAGTTTTTAAAGTAAAATCACAGAAGAGAAAGAGCAGGAATTAAATCAACTACATATTTCTTGTCATTATCAGTTTTCATTTTTCACATAGTTTTATGAAACTTTCAAAAATAATGGTAAATTTTTTTTATGAGTTTAAATTTTTACTAATATAATATTTCTGTTTCAGACTCATCAAATAAGACCAATTTTAAGCGGATTTATTTCTGTTTAGTAAAGTTTCAAATCAAAAATCTATCAACAACATTTTACTTAAATTTGTTCTTTTTGTCTGTGCCTTATTCCTGCAATGAATCTATGCACATATTATAAAAAGAAATTTTAATTTGTTACTTGAATAAAAGATTGCCATCAAACAATTAGGAAAATAAACAATTTTAAGATATTTGCATTGGGTATTTTTAGGAGTTTGATATTTTCTTAATTTGTGAATTGATCTAGTAAATAACAACTATATAAGTATAGTTTTTTTTTATCTTAACTGCATAATTTTTTATTATTTTAAAAAGTAATTAAGGAAAATTTTATACTTTCATATTATACTATTGTGATTATTTTCACAAAACAAAAACTACTAGAAAAAGATGCATGTTAACAAAACAGTTTTCATGATTAATGGGGTTAATTGATAGAAACTAAATATTTTTTTGTATAGTTTTAATCTTAAATTTTTATTCACTCTTACTTACCAGAGATAAAATAACAGTATTAAAGAAAACATCTTGATTCAATTACTTTCCAGTACAAGTTATCTGTTCTTATAGAAAATTATGACATAAATATTAGAGTTGAAATTTTATTGATCCATTTTGATTTCTGAAGACATATATAACCATGGAAACTGGTAATTTTAGTTTTCATGAATATCACTAATTTGATGGTACTTGCTCATACATTTTTACAACAGCTTTGGTTATAAAATTAATACAAGTTTAAAATTATTATATAAATGATAATATAAAATGCTGTATGTATCTGAAATGTTATAGTTACTAGAAATAGTACTTTGAAAAACTGTTATTTGTATGAAATATTTCATAAGAATGATAGAAAATTGTACATATCTGAAAAAGTGCATTTGTATTAAATAAATTTAATTGTGAATAATACAGATGTTTAGTGTTTATGATTCAGTCGGTAATTAGATACAATTTAGTTTGCAAACTATATACATTCCAATGATTTGGAAAAGTAACATTATCCCCAAAGAGGAAAAGTTATTTATGTCTTACCTTTTACGCTGAATCAATCTATTACAAAATAATTCATTTCTGGTATTAATCTGTCATGAATAAAGGGAAAATCAACTTCAATGAAAATATAAATTTCATCTATTTTATGTATAAAACGTTCTAAGAAAAACATATACACAAAATATATAAGAACAAACATAAAATATCTGAAAAAGTATTGTTTAATTTATGGATAAATTTAAATATTAATAAAATAATTTTAATCTGGAAGGAGTTTCTTTTTTTGTTAGCGTCAATTAAATATGTTATCCTATTAAGACTTTGCAAAACAAGGTTACTAGATTGCTGCCTTCAGCTTACAATTTTCACCAAAATGATTTAAGCATATTGCTTTGTAATGTAATTTAACCCTTTAACTGTCAAGTTATTTTGATGATTTGGGTACACAAATTGTCAAATTTTTTTGAACCAAAGACCTCTAACCTTTGAAGTCTTCAGTAAAGTGCTGCCATCTATTGAAATGAGTACACATTAACTTTTCCCGAGAATCAGTCAGGTTTGACAAAGAGATGAAACCGAAATAAACGTTTCCCGATATATATTCGGGTAAAACAATACGATGCACTCAAAAAAAAATTACCCCGAGTAATACTCGGGTGTGACATTTTCGAACACCAGTGCTGTGCCCGAGATTATCTCGGGCATGACAGTTAAAAGGTTAAGTTATTAAAAATTCTTAACTTATCTCTTTAAATGGTCTCATAAGTTCTATGTATCTCATTAAAGGAAAAGTATCTTTTTTTTTTTAATTTTTGTTATTTCTTTAGGTATAAATTTAATATTTGGGGCAATTAATATTTGTTTTAAGTACAAATGGAAACTTATTTAGTTAACAATCCAGTTATTTATAATTGTGTTGAGATATTGGTAAAACTCAATTTTACAAAAGAGTTCTTCCTTCTCACTGGGTTTGAATCTTCCTACCATTATAAAAACTTGTCATGCTGTGTATTGTCTTTGTCACTTGATTTTCACTCAAAATTACAGGTCATTAATATGTCATGCGATTTCTGAGTGTGATGTTAACAATTAACAAACAATTTTGCACCCTTCAATCCTATGGATTTTCTAATCTGCTCTTTGTGTGTTGATCATAAAGTAACAAGACTGGCTTAGAAAATACGGATAGTCACAAATGACAGACCAGGGATGATTATATACCTTGTATATTTCTGAGTGATATCAAACCTCATCACTATTGAAACCTTAAAATTTCATCAGTCAGAATTAAGTGTGCTTGCATTTCACCTCAATTGCCATTAAGATGTTGATGTCTAAAATTTAACAATATGTGAATTTGAAATTTTGGGTGAGATCAAACAAGTTTACTCAGGTTTACAAAGTAGACTATTAAGTCCTGTAATATAATTGTTTGAGTGACATGAAAGATTTACTGGAAGTTACTGCAATGTTGTACATTATGTCACTGTATGCAAGCCATATGCTGAATGCACCAATCTGGCATCAGAGTAAAGTACAAAATCATAAGGTACTTACTTCATTATAAAAACAATTTTATCAAAGTTTAATTTTGCAAACTATTAAAAGATATATTTTTTATGAGCATAAAAGGTTACTTTAAAAAAAAATGAGGGAACAAACATTAAATAGAACCACATAATATTTAACCAAAAAATTTATAAAAATGTTTACATGTATATACTTATGCTAAAGTATATGAATTTATAGTAAATATTAATTACCACAAGAAATCAACTTTCTTCGAATTTCATTTTTTTTTTCAATTAAAAGTTCTATTTAAATTGTTTAATGGGCCTTTGTATTTTAATTAGTTTAAATTTTTTTCTATGGTAAACTTTTTTTCTTTCAATTTTTATTTTTATTTAAATTTCTCTTGTGTAATAATTGTGTTACTTTAACATTTCAGAAAGCATACGGCACATACTAGGAAGGAATGTAAAAATATCATTAAAATGTGCTGTGCGCATGGAAACAAAACCTGAAAAAACAGAGAATCGAGTTCTGGTAAGGAAAATGTTTGTTTATCATTTTGTACTATTGGAAGAATATTTATTCTGCAAAGACATATAAAAATATATATCAATTTTTAATTGTGTAGTTATCTTTTATTTGCTCAAGCTATATATCTTTAAAAATATTTATTAAGAGTAACAATATATGTGAAATTGATGTGTTGTACAAAGTTTTCTGATTAAAATTTAGTGAAATTTGATTTGAATGTGCTGCATCATAGCACTAAACTTGGTCATATTTCAAGTTAATTTTTTTTTAAGAAAAATGTACTTAATTTGTTCTTTGAATTTTGTAAAGTTTTTCTAATGTTATCGTAAAATCCTGAAAAAGCTCAACATACAATTTTTCTTTTGTTTAATTAATTAAGTGAATTTTTAAATTTGTATTATTAATTGTTATTTATATAAATTTATTCCATTTATTTTTGAACAAGGAAGTTTTTCTGCATAAAAAATTTTTTCACTGTAACAAAAGAAACAATTAAGTAATTATGTATAATTCTCTATTAAGTAAAAAACAGGTAAACAAAGTGTTCCTTTCAAAAGATTATTATTTTTCATTGTAGTTTTACATGTGTGTGTCCTTTTAGCTCAACGTATATACATTAAATTGATATTTTCACATTTTTAATATAATGGTTATTGACAAATGGTTTCATTTTGACAATTTTTCTGGGCTTGATTCAAAGAAAAATTGACACTAAGCCTTTATATTTACTGAGTTTAATTAATATAAATAAGAAATTTTAGATGCTTTGTTAATTTTGCTAATATTTTTTCTCTCTCTCTTTTTAGGCATTTTCAGCATGTAGATTATTTATTCTTACTGCCAAAGTTCCAACAAAAGTAAGTAAGATTAGAAAAGAAATAGTAAACTGAATGATAAGGTATTATTGGATTTTTAAATGTTTGCTGCTTTGTATTTGGTTCTTGTATATAATCACAACAATGTTAGTATAGGTCATTAAATATTGTTTCATGTGGTAACCATAAATCATGTGTGTTTTCTCAATTTTTTTTTCTTTTTTAATTAAATATTGATTTTCACTATTATTTGATTTCTATGTTTCAGTATTTTCCCCCATCTTTCTCCTCCCTTTTGTAATCTGAATTTCCAAAAATAAAGTTTTAAAAAATAGCTTAGAAATTAATGTAAACTTTTATGAATGTGTTTAATTTTATTAAGTTGATATTTCCACTGTAAGAAAAAGCACAAAACTTCATTTTAAAGGTTTTAACATTTTGAACTAATATAATTTTACAAAGCTATTTTTGTACAAACATGTATGCATGTAATAAATAACTTTTCGGCTTTAAAAATCTGAACTTTGCAAACAGAGTTGCTATAAAATATTCATTTTCAATTGCATTGTTCAAAATTCTTCTAAAATGTTATAATATCTCTTTATACATGAGTATATGTTTGTTATAATGCTTAGTATAGTTGTTGATTCTTTATTTTCATTTTATGAGGTCTGAAAAAATTTAATATTATGTTTATTAATCTGAAAAATTCATAAAATTTAGCTTGAATGTGTCTTAATGTGTGTTAAAATTTAAATAACTCCAAAATTTTTTATAAAGATTTTTATTGAGGACAAGACAAATATTGTAAGCGTGCTAGGGCTGGTTAAAGAAAATGTGGATTGTAGCATCTGAGCTTTATTGCAAGTGCGTAATTCTTTTTTCACTGTCTCTTAGAGAGGTTACAAGGGTTGCCAAAGTGTGGGGAGTCCCATCACCAAAGGCAAGAAAGACACAATACGGAACAATAAAGTACATTAATTTCTTGTATAATAGGGTTTTAGATAAGCACAGTAGGCCTTGGCCCTCATGGGCTGTTGCAGCACTGAGTTCAGTTCAGTATGATATCGTTTTTGTTGTTAAGCATTTTTTTTTTAAATGTTTTATGATGTACTTAAATAAGTTAATTTAAAATGTTATTTTTTTATTATTCTCTTTGGTTCCACTGAAAAATGTTGTTTAATAGAAACTATTTGCATAATTGATTCAAATTAAAAAAATTGAGATTTATTTCATTTGTGAATGTTTATGATAAATATGTGTAGAAACAGTATTGAAAAAAATTGTTTAATGCATAATAAGGAATTTTGATGTAAAATGTATAACAATATACTTATCTATTTCTTAAAATTAAAAAATGTAGCTCGGTGATCATGGTCATGAACCCATTGCTCATGAGTTTAAGTCCTGGTTTCACTGAAGAATCACCGTTTAAAGGAGCTGATGCCCATTAAATGTGTCATTGCCCAAAACCCTCATGTTGGCATGGTAGGGAAGTTTGGAGAGTGGAGATGCCTGCTCGAGTGTCATCATCCACCTGACCAAAGTTCAGAATTCTGAGAGCTCATCGCCAGTAGTCCTCGTGTTTCTTCATAGTGTGATGTTAATAAAAAAAAATTGAGTAAAACACATCGATATTAAGTATTAAATAGTTGTGTAATGTATTTAAAATATGTAAGTAAACTATATGAAATAATTGCTAGAAAGAAGTTTCCTCTCTTGCAGATTGAACATACATTTCATTATTTAGATATCCAAGCCATAGAAAGCAAAAAGAACAACCAGGTAACAAATTAAACCTTTTAAATTGCTTTCTTGTATTTTATTGGTGTTTATTATGTTCAAACAATTGCAGATAGCTATAATTTTTTTTTATTGTAATACAAGTTATTGTACATTCATTTATTAATAAAATTTATATTTTTCAGTAATAATAGAACTTTTCTAGTTTTTTTGTATAAGAAAAAAAGAGATTGCTTATATAATATACAGTAATTTCAAAAAATATATCTTGTGAATCTAATTATGAAATTCAGTATATATAGTAAGAAGTATTTAAAGATGAAAGATATTTTTAGAACTATCCTATAGTACAAAAAGTATGTTTTATTTTAAAAAATTTAACTTGTTATTTATATAATCATTTAGCTTTGCCTCACAGTTGAGAACAAGATCTTCACATTTTATTCTATTGATCCTGATTCCGAAGATGTTAATCATATGATTAGTCAGTTGGGAACTGCAGTGAAAAGCATTTTTCCACAAGTGCCTTTAGAGTAAGTGAATATTGATGTAACAAATCATATGTATGTTTTTTAAATTTGATTTTGTTATCTTTTTTAAAAAAAAGTAGATGAAGATGGGAAAAATTTATACACTATAAAGTATTGTTTTGTTGTCAGTAGTAGAAATCTAATATTATTGTATTATATCTGAGCTCTCTTTATCATTTTCTCCCTTGAATTTTACTTGATAGAAGATGTCACTGAGTACTGTGCATTTCAGTATAAAGTAAATGTCTTTTTAAGTAACTGAAAACTCTATACTAAAATATTATCTTAATACAAACAGAAAAACACAAATCCAAACTATAAACAGTGGATGTAATATCTTTTCTGTAGTATAGTATTATTCCATTTTTGATATTTAGGTAAAAGTTCGCAATTATCTGGAGATTTTGAATATTCCTTTAAGGGTTTCTTTTATCAAATATATAGTATATACTTTACTTGCCTTTTCATTTTTAAATTTAAAAAAACGGAATTATTGTGTCCAAGCTTGCACAGAATAGTAATGATTTATATTTAGTAATATTTTTAGACATGGATATGTATGTAAAATTGTATAAACTTTGAAAACTTATTCTTGTTTTTAAAAATTAGATTCTTGTATAGGGAATATATATATATATAAATTAGAAAATACATAAAATGACACCGGGGAGCTAATATATAGAAACCTAACATAACCCCTTAATAACTGAAACTTCATACTGAATAATTGTGTTATAATACCAGATCATGATGGCAGCTCAGTTGTAAATTGCATAATCTGATCATAACTTTCACATATTAATTTTTTTTTCAGGCATGTAATTAGGAAGTTGGAGGTGTCTCCTCCCACCCGATTACAGGCTATGCTTGAGTACAATCATGCCCTTGAAACCAAAGATACAGGACCTTGTGGTGGATACTCCACACAGTATGCATGCATGTGTGATTATCATGGTCTGCCCTACAGAGAAGAAGTTGCATGGGTAAGTTCTTTAGTGATTTTTATATATCCGAATAATCATTAAAAATTTTTGATATGTGTACTGTTAGATAAGTGTAATTTCTTCATACATATTTTCAGCATTAATGATATTTAAAATTTTATCTTATAATCTTTATTTTAGTCAGTTATATTCCAGAAGGAAATCCAATTAAAAGGAAATTATTTTTACTGTAAATCCCTTAAAAAAAAGAGGAAGCATACATTCTCCTAAAATAACATTAATCAAAGAATTTAATCCCAACATGTAGGTATATGTTTTATTTCAAAAAAAATTTACCCACCTTTTTTGGAATTAGTATTTAATCTATTTTAAAATAATTTAGCTTTTAAAACAGGTACGCTTGAAAGTATTTCTTATAAGTTATCTGTAATCATGAGATCACTTGTTATCTGTTATTTAGATTTTTATTGTCTTTCAGGATGTTGATACGATCTATCTATCCCATGATAGTAAAGAGTTATCCCTCTTAGATTTTGACCATCTTGATGGCAGGTAAGCATTAATTTTTTGGTTTTGTTTGCTAATATATAATGAATGTATACTTACTAACATTTTTTATTATTATTATTTAAGCAATTAGGAAATTTAAATATATAAATTGCAGCTAAATGAAATATTATTTAAAACCAAATTTATTAATAATTAAATCATCAAAAAATTAAAGGAAAGAATTTTTAAAGTTGTTGAAAAGCTTTTTTTTTTTGTAAAATATTTTGTAGATTAATTTATTCAACTGTCACTTAGAACAGGTTATCCTAAGTTTGGGTAGTTTGATGTGGCTAATCAAAATTATCCTGTCTTTTTTTGGGTTTCATAAGAAAATTCTTGCGTAAATCCATTTGAAATTGTTGAATCCATTAGCCAATAATTTTTTCACCTTTCAGTTATAACTTTTCTATTTAAAATCATTAATTTCTATTAGTCAATAAGAAATTTTAAAAAGTTGAGCTGTTAATCAAGAAATTCAAGAAATCATAGACTGTGTCTGGCTTTTGAACTCTTATTTGGTGAAGATAAATTCATGAAATACATTAGAGTAAGTTAGAGAAATTTTTCACTCTTAGTGCAGACAGAAATAGAATAATATAAACAATTAACAAACATTGGATAAATCACCACTAGTTTTTCTGAGCAAGATAATAAATAGTAATCTCATTTTTAAAGCTTTTGCTAAAATATTACTCAGTTAAGCATTAATGTATTCCAAAAAATGAGTAAAATATATCAAAAGAAAGTAAAAAGGTTTAAATTTCAAGCTGGTTTATAATACTTTTCTTTTAGTACTTTCCAAGTCTGAGCCATTCAAACAATATTTAACCCTCTGAATTAAAAAATTTTAATAGGAAAAGTGTTCAATATGAATATAAAAATTATGTGAAGTAAATAATCAAGAATTAATACATGTGTAATGTGTAAAAAAATTCAGTATCAATTTTTAAGAATGGAGGGACAATTTAAAGTAGGAAGAGGTTTATTCTTGTAGTTATGGTTGGAGTTTGGTATATACTCAATATATTTGTTTGCAGAATGTTAATATACAGAAATAATATAAAAATATGTTATAGGGATCTAATGCCTATTATTTCGGCATTGATGTTTAATACATGGTTCACAAAATTCCGAGCCAGTGGAGTTAAACTAGTGAGTAGATTTCTTTATCATTTTCTCTTTCCACATCTTATATCATGCATTATATATATTTGTCATTCTTGTTAGATTAATTTCGATTCAATTTCAGTAGTTTATTTTTAACTAATATTCAGATATTCTATTTGAATTTTCCTGTCTAGATTTCAATTGCATTAAATTTTTATTCAGGTATCTGAAGCATTAGATGTGGTGTTACTTGTGTTACGTCGGTCAGTTGCTCTTGAAGAATTGTATTTAGATAATACTGGATTGAAATGGTATGCTTATTTCAAATGTACTACTTAATTCTATGTAGTAGAGTTCTGACTTTGAATATCTGGTTTACAATTTGTGTGACTTTATCAGAATTGAATATTGAACAGTATTTAAATATTTTTTAAATTACAGTATAATTATGTATATGTTATAGCTATGTTTATAATTACTGAAAAAATAATGTGTACAGCATTTCTATATATATATATATTTATATATATATATATTCATTTTGCTTTCTTATCTAAAGGATCAAAAAGAGGGCTAAAATTAATTACTAGGGTTTTACCTTTATGTAATCCATGCTTATCTGTTCTAGTTGTATCCAATTAATTTAAGTCACAGTATTTTAAAATATTCAAAATTCTTCTGTAGTGTGACGAAATTCCTGTTTAAATAAATATTGATTATGCCATTTTACATGTTCATCTGCTGTATATTTTTATCTTATGAATTTCGTGAACTTGTGCTTTTTTTTTATTTCATATTTATGAATAAAATATTTTCATTACAGGGAATTTGCTTATAAATTATCCTTAGCCCTAATTGCCAATCCTCACACACCATTACATACCCTTGATCTCTCTAATAACCTGATAGAGGATAAGGGTAAGTTTTTTCACTTTATTATATTTTTTTTACGCATTTTATTAATTATACCACATATGTGTATAATGAGTTTAATGCAAGGAATTTAAAGTAACTACTCACAATAAACACTATTTTTGAGGACATCTTTTGATTGATGTTATCATAGTCAGTGGCACATCCAGGAATTTATCAAGGGGATATCGAATGTCCACCATTTTCATATCATAACCCAATACACTGCTAAACATATTCGTTTGATTTTATCAATTATCAGGAATAAAAAACAGTAAAAAATTATTTATTGAATAAATAGCATTAATTAATAAAATAAAATAAACTTAACTCATGAAGGACAAGGCCTACTATGCCCAACTCAGTATACACGACTTTGGCCCCTGAGGTGCATGAGCAGATGTTCCGGTCAAGTGGTCAGTCTGACGCGAATAAAACAAAGTATTAATAAATATTTAACTGAATTACCAGGAATACTATATACATAGTGTGTATATATTACTATATACATAGGATTATAATCAATTAAAAAAAATCGTGAGGGGGGCTATCGACCCCAGCTGAACCAGCAACCTTAGGCTTATGAAGCCGACATATATATCTTAATTATGTTTTATGAAATGTTAAAGGATTTTAAATTTTTAACTAATTTTTAGATCAAATATTAAGAAAAGAACTTTTAGTACTAATGATAATTTAATAATTTCTTAAATAAATGCTTTAACCTTCATCAAACAATTTACTTCATGAGTTTATTACCTTTCACTTAAAAATTTTTATAACTTTTTCCATATTATTTTCTTTATAAAAGAAAAGCTTTTATCCAAATGTAAATATTTTAAACTCATTGAAACTTCAATTAATAATGCAATTGTTTTGCAATAAATATAATTACATATTTTTAAAGTATATATTTTTAAAAAAATTCCATAAAAGCATTGACTTGTTCATTGTTTATTTTTCTTGTTTTACCTCCATTTTATTCAAATATTAAATTCTGCTTGTTTTTTTCCTGGCTTTTATCTTTTTAATCAGTTTTTTATGCAATTTTCATGAATAGTTTAATATTTAAAACTTTTTAAAATTTCTTTCTACTTTTAATCTTTTTACTATACTTTTAAAATATTTGTGATTTTTGATAAATTTATTTATTTTCCTTTTTGTACTTAGGAATCAATAGCTTATGTGGAATTATTGCCAAAATTACCCAAGGTGAGTTAAATTATTAAATTTTGCTTCTCAGTTATCTTAATTCCTTTGTTTTTCCACTCATCTCCCCTTGCATGTTAAGAAAGTTAAATTTCCTATTTTGCCTTTTATGATTTAACATAACTTGGATAAATATCACTACCATCATGATGTTAATTTTTTTAAAACTATCAAGGTCCAAAATTTTATAATGAATAATATTACCTGTCATCCAGATAAATTTTATTATGATTTGGGAATTTGAAGAGTGGGATGCCCAGTGCAGGTGTCATCATTCATTCCTCTAAAGAAATCCTTTAAATGACTTGCAGAAAATGTCAAGACCTTCTTTTGGACTTGCCCTGGTTTCTAGTTCTGTGCCTTTATTTTGATGAAATAGCATGTCAGATAACTATCAAATTCTCTTGGCATATGCAAAAAGAAAAATAAAAAGTTTTATATAACTTACTTTTAAAGGGTTTTTTTAATGAAATGGTAATAAGTAATTATCAAGATAATTTTTTAAATGTTTGCTTTGTATTTATTGTTCTGTGTTGAGACGCTAATGCATGTTAAATCTGTCTGAAATTGAAATCCTTATCTTGGTGTGATGTAAACATTTGGAGAGTAAAATGCCATCTCAGATACCATCCCCATCATGTGACCATAATTCAAAATTATAAGATCTCTTACCTATAACTCTTGTTTTGCTTTGAATGGGACATTAATAATCTCTCATTTGTTTATCTTTAATGTAACATAACTTTTAGTATTATCATTTTTAAATGCCTAAATCATGTAAGCATTTTATTTAGGTTTGCACTTACTTTTGTTATTTTGGAAGCCAAGGTAATTTTTAAAAAGATTGATTACAAAATTTATCCACAGGTAATCCAAGAGAAAATATTTTCAAAGTAATTTAATTCTTGTATTCAAAATGGAATACAATCCTTCCTTGGACAAATTGGTGATGTTTTTTAAAAAATGCCAAAGGGTATTAAATTTTTTATTATTGAAATTTTAATTTTTTTAGGTGCTGGTCAGCTTGGGGGAACTGTTGGTCGATTGCAGAAGGGTCTTATCCACCTGAATTTAAGTCGGACAGGGCTCACTGCAAAAGGCGTCAACACACTTGCTCATGCTCTTTCTCTAAATCGTGCAATGCCATCAACACTTACATTCCTCAATCTTAGTGATAATGTCTTCAAAGAAGACGTCAATGTAAGTTTGAATGAATTTTTATACTTATATATATTATATTACTAATGTGTAAACTATTTTAATAATCATTTCTTTCCCAATTTTTTGCAGAATTTATATAATTTTTTGGCTCAACCTAATGCTCTGACACATCTAGATTTATCTGGCACAGAATGTGCCTTAGATACTGTAAGTATTTTTTAGTTATAACTGAATTTGTGAACCAAAATATACAGTATTATTAAATATATATATAAATTTTATAAAACTGCTTAGTTATCTTGATTCCTGTTTTGCTTGCAAACATTGTATCTAGGAGAAAGTGTTCAGTATGCAATTAAAGTTTTTTTTATCTTTTAATATTTTCAATCTGCTCTTACAATGGGGGTCCTTTTAAATGACATATTTGTGTCTTTTAGTTTATTTTGAGCTGAGATACGCAGATAATTAACTGTTTGACTCTGGCTTATTGTTATTGAGTTTTGTTTTTATCTCTCTGCATCTCCCTCCCCCATCCCCAATTCTCATTTGTATGAACTGAATGAAGTTTACTGAGGAGAGAAATCGTATGTTATTGATTTGTTAATGGGCTGAAATTCAGTGACATCTTAGACACATGATTAAATCGCATCTTTCCAGCCAATCAGTTCATGGTCCTCACTGTGGCCAACTCTTGTTTTCTTTTTTTTTTTCAGAAACTTACTACTTTAAAGAATACATATTTAGGATAACAATAGTCTACATAGGTAAATAAAATGCACTTGATTTAGAAGTACCCATATAATATAAGAATTTTATTTCAAAAACAATTTTTTGAATAATCTTTGCCCTAGTATCAAATTTGAAATTCTATCTGGATTTTTATACATCTAATATTGACTTTGAATTAAACAGAAAACACTTGATTATGTTTATTGTGTGATTATCATGAATTTAGCCCAATGAGTATTGTTTTGGAATGTATTTTAAAAGATGAAATATATATATATTCGTTTTTTTGTTGTTGTTGTTAAATTTTAAAGAAATTTGTTGTTAAATTGGGTATGGAATTCTATCTAGTTGCTTGTGCTAAAAATATAAAAGAAATCAATTTTGGTTGCATTGGAAAATTCTTTCCTGTAGCTAGTAAAACTTGCTAAACATAGTTTTAAATTGTTTTTGTTTAAAAAGAAAAGAAAACAAGCAATTTCTTTTAATTATTTTATTATAAATTAACTATTTACTGTCTAAATAATTTGTTAGCAATATGTTGATAGTTTAGATTAGTAATATAAACTGTTTGTTTTCCATATTCCCTTGTATCTGTCAGGTATTTGGTGCTTTGCTTCGAGGATGCACTCAAAAATTAGCTGTATTAATATTGTCCAGGAATCAGTTCTCTGCTAAGAAATCAAAGGAAGTGAATGTCCCTCCCTCATTTAAAGCTTTTTTTTCAAGTACAGTGGCCCTGAAGCAACTGAACATGTCTGGTAACAAACTCCCTGTTGAAGCATTAAAGTAAGTTTTATTTGGTATTATTGCAAGTTTTTGATACTGAATATAATTGTTTTTATACTGATGTTGATTTTTTTTTTTACACTCATTTGTAGAGCCATGCTTCTTGGGCTTGCTTGTAATGAAATAGCCACTGACATATCTCTTGACCTGAGTAATAATGAACTTAAGTCCCATGGAGCTCTTGTTTTGGAATCTTGTTTGCCAGGAATTCGATGTTTATGTAGTTTGGATATCAGTGAAAATGGTAGGAATCTCCTAAAATTTTGTTTTACTATATGCTATTAAAATTAACAATAATGAGGGTGAATTTTTTTAAACCTAAATTTCAATTCTTTAAAAAAAAACTGAATTGAATAATCAAACATAAAAGTACTATATCTAAACAGCTAATTAACTTATGCAAAATTTTTATTGCGTATATTTTCTTGAAATGAAAACTGTAACATTCTGTATATTATAGAAATGGAAACTTTACATATATTTTTAATGTGTATAAGGTTTAATTTATATCTTGTTTAGCCTCTTAACTGCTACCAATGTGTCAACTGTCCCTGGCATATATATATATATGCATCTTTCCAAAGTACAATACTTTTTCTTTTTGCTGCTATCAGTAAAACTATTCTGAAAACTTAGGACTGCAGTAAGATGACCTAGTCAGTTTTTGTGAAGGTTTTACATATTTCAGGGGGGAAATTTGCTTTTTTTTTCCTTTTTCCCCCCCCCCCCCAGTACACTGACTGGGAAGCAAATCATGTAACCTTTAACTAGCAGTTAAGGAGTTAATCTCTCTGTAATTTATGCATTGTTTTATTTAGCTATATTTAGTTAAGTGTGTTTTTTATTTTAACATTTAATCACTGTCAAGTGTAACATGCCTTTAATTGCACTAATTATAAATTTTTATATGGCAGGTTTTGATGTTGATTTGGCTAACATTGTAACAGCTGTCTCAAAAAACAAATCAATCAAGCACCTTTCTCTTGGACGAAATTTTGTTAACATCAAACCAAAGTAAAGGAAAACATTTTTGATTCTCATTTAATTTTAAAACATAAGTTTATAGTATATTAAAATTAAAGTAGTATATTAAATATTTTGTGTATCCTACCAGCCTCAGTCTGTTAGTGTTGGTATGAATTGTAATATCTGAAGAAATATCACTTGTTTTGTTGCAGAAGCAAAAAAAAATAATAATAATTCGACTTTTCACCAAATGTACAGAAATAATTGTCTGTATCAGTGGCTCACACAGGAATTTTCAAGGAAGGGGTTCCAGGGTTGAAAGTTAACCATTCTCCTATCATGATCCACTAGGCCGCCCAACATATTCTTTTAATTTTGTTGATTTTCAGGAACAAAAAACAGTAAAAAATTAATTATCAATAACAAACAATTAAATTTTACGTACTGTATGCATATGTTGCATTGATTATAATATATCACTATATTATAATCAATCTGAAAAAAAATATAAGGCTTTCAGGGACCCCCTCCCCCTTTCCTCGTATGCTCCACTGGTCTGTGTTTTTCTTGCTATCTTGTAAGGCATAAAATTATGATACCTGTTATCCAAGTATTAAATCCTTCTAAAATTTATCATTCTTTAGAAAATGCTAACCTACAAATATTGATTTTATATTTTTACTGTTTACCTGTAGAAAAAGAATGGCATAATTTTAAAAAAACCAGAAGACTATTCTGTGACTTCGATGGGATACAAAATTTCATTTTATCCTTTATACTTTTAAAAATGCTATTTGATAAATATTTATGCATTCAGATATTAGCTATTGCTTCAAAAGGAAGTTGTAATAATAATTTCATGTAGACAAAAATTTATATTTAATAAAAGTGAAGCATATTGGTATTGATAATAGTTATTAAGTATTTATTTTGTTTTGTCTTAGATACATGACACGTGTAATGGATTCCATTGTTCAACTGATACAAGAAGAAGATACAGTTTTAGAATCTTTGTCATTGGCCGATTCCAAATTGCGTGGAGATACCTGTGTTGTGATAAATGCTCTTGGGAGTAACCAGTGTCTTACAGCTATCGATATAACGTATGTACTGCATGTTTATTCTTATTGATGAATATGATTTATTAAATTAATATATGAGGGGTGTTCAAATTAAAGTGATTCAAGTTGTGTGTATATATCAATGAGATGCGTAGGGTCAAAAATGAGACATAGAAACAACGATAGTTATTAAGTGAAATACATACAAATTTTGTTAAAAGAAATCACCCATGGCATTTAGGCAGACACCCCCAATGCTTAGAAAGGTCACTAATTTCATCCAGGACTTTCCACTTTTTACGTGTTAATGCCTCAACACACACATTGTGACATGTGACTGCATTGTGGTGCAAAATGATGACACCTGGCAACAGCATACCTGAGCATTTGTTTTTGATAGCCTTATGTAGCCTATCAAGTGTTTGGGTGTACCGTTAGGCATTCATGGGGACATCTGGCTCCTTAAACTTTAGTAATAGGGATCCCTGCATGTCGAAAAATAATTCTCACAAAATGCCTGGTGACCACGCATTCTGCAATGAATATCCACCATTCCAGTGTTAAAAACTTTCTTCCAGCTTGCTGGTCCGTTTTGGGCGTGGTTACATCCACATCAGCTATTTTTAAATGAATGTCACGTCGCTGCAAATGCAGTTTTACTAATCTACTTGGGTACTCGCTTGCAAGATACATACACCTTCACTATCACGTTTGCTTCACTAAAATACATTGAAAACTGTTTGCATGTGAGGCTTTGAATTGTTTTCATTTGAACATGCCTTATATATAATTATTTATTTACAATATTTCAACTCTGCTTATAAAATACTAAAAATAATAAATAAAAATTTTGATTCTTAATAGAAAACTTATATTGTTCGCCAAAATTGGTAAATTGAAGTATTACTGAATTGTAGAAGGATAAAATGTTTGGGCTTGCATATGTTGAAAAATGTTTTATTTGAGTTAAATAGGTCCTTCCTACTGATTGAATTTTGAATTATAATTTAACTTTAGCATATATATATATGTTCCTTGTTATTTTATGTAATAAAAATTCTTCCTATTAATATATGTAATGGAGAAAAAATTTGAAACATGTGGATAATAGTAGAAAAATATTTTCATGTAATCTTTTTTTTTTCTATATAGTTTTGTGTTATTTTGTGACTTCTGAAATATTTAAACAGATAACTGGTTATATAACAGTTTGGTACAAAATTTTCTGTAAAAAAACTGTAAAATGATAGCTTTTGTCATTGAATTAGTTTAAATGCCAAAACAAACTGCAACATAAAGAGAAGGTTAAAATATGGGACCGGACCTACTTAAATAGGTTTTTGTACTTGTATTCTGCTTTTATATTATTTGAAAGAAATTACTTTCTTGTAGCTAAATTTTTCTCTTGTTCTTTTTCTGAAAAATTATTTTTGTTCTTAATCAGTTACTTGGAAGCATAAGAACATTATTAAAGTTGGATATTTAAATCTATTTTATATAGTACTAAGTTAATTGTGTGTTAAGTGTAAGTTCTTTAACATTACAAAATATATCAAGAATTCAAATAAATATGCATCTTAAGCATTACAAGCAATATAATATTAAATCCAATTGAATTGAAAACAATACAAAATGTCAAAAATATTCATAGTAAAGAAGTAAATTAGTACTAATAAGGAGGAAAATTCATACCTTCTTTCTAGATGTGCAGTTGTCACCATTAGTCAAGGTAGAATAAATATTCTTTGTCATATAGAATATGATTAACCTAATTCTTGAAAAACTGCCCATTATAGGAAGGATAATCAATCTTCAGTCAAAAATAACATGGTGTAAGTAAGGACTATAAATATTTAATCCATGTATGATCAACACAAAAAATAGTTAAGTTAGGAGATTCTAGTATGTCTGTGTCCAAATTGATTGAGTTTAAACTTTGTGGATCTGAATAAAATGGATTTTTTTTAATTTTGATATTAAATATCTAAATAAATTCACGTTTTTAATTTTTCTTTCCTTTTATTTATATTTTGAAATCTGATTTCTTTTTAGAGGAAATTATATGGGTGGTGCTGGAGCCAAAACCCTTGCCAAAGCTCTTCAAATAAACTCCAAACTAAGATCAATTCTGTGGGATAAAAATGCTACACCACCTCAAGGTTTTCATGATGTGGCCTATGCTTTAGAAAAGTATGTTTTTGTTATATTTGTTTCAATATAGTTTTCATTTGCTCACATTAAGTAAAGCGGCTTTTTTCTGTATATGTGTATGAATATTTTATGTGTATTTGAGAATTCAACTGTACTTTCAGATGCAAAAAAGTATAAAGAATTGGATTATGCATGTACATATTTATTAAAAACTTTTAAATTCTTATTGGATTTTTTTTTTTTTTTATAGAAATTTCACCCTTAGATATATGCCTTGCCCTATATTTGATGCAACTGCTGCTATGAAAGTTGCTCCTGAGAAAACTGAAGCTGCTCTAAAAAGGGTAATTTTATTTATACATTTCTACAAAAGTACAAACTTGTTATTTTATATTATTTCTTATTATTTGTTTTTCTTATTTATAGATTGAAGAATGTTTACATAGGAATGTGTCACCAAAGAAATATGCTAATGGTCGAGCCTTTAGGTTGCAACAAGGATTTCTACTGAGTTCAGCCCAACAGGTAATTATTCATTTGTTGCACATAAAATTACTTTTATATTCGTAGATTTGCAAAGCTTATTTGGCAAATAGACCATAAGTTTTTTATTAGGCTACACAATTGTATTTACATCTTAATATTTTTATAAACTTTTTACCAAAATTATAAATTTAAAAAATCACTGCTAATCTAAAACAGCAATCTCTTAACATTTTTATCATGTTCCGCTAAAAAGAAAATGATCATTTGTTGCGTCCATGTTATATGTGTGTATGTAGTCTAAAGTCGAATTATTTAATTTTAAATAATATATATAAGAGTTGCCTAAATGAAAAGAGGATATGGGTGATTGTATCAGAATGAATGCAGTTAGCAGCACCTTCAAAGAGGGATATAAAGGGTGGTACGAGATGTGCACCGCATATGGTGTTCAATAGTGAAACCTGTTTGCGGTACAGAAAATTTATCAAAAGTAGTCATGTTATACATGGATACATCAATACTGAACCAATGCATGTGTCTTATGGTTAAGGTGAACTTAATGTGGACATTTATTGATTAGCAATAGTCTATGGTCTGCAAAGCTTTGGTCGAAAAGTTTTTGTAAAGAGCCGGCAAAGGATATCAGATCTTCATGACTATGCCTACTTAAATGTCTCTTATGAAACCTAGATTGTCTTAAAAAAAATACACTGATGGAAAGTTTCTGAACATGCAGTCCGAATTTGTCACTCTGAGAACTTCCACTCATTTTTTTTACTTAAAAGTGCATTACGTTTCCATTTGGACAGTGAATTGAAGGTAGCTGTGCAGGACTTCCTCAAGAATTAACCACAATCTTATTGAAGCAAAGGTATAGACCTGCTGCAGAAATTAGGGTATCTGTGTTACAATGTCCATGGCGATTTCCTTTGATTCCCAATAAAGTTGTTCTCCTTATTTAACTTGTCCACTTTTCATTTGGGTAACCCTTATATTTGAATTAAATTATACTCTAATGTGAGCAATATTTGCAGTTGTTTCTTCTTAAATATATTCAGAGGTATCTTCCTACAAAAGACCTTACCCTTTTATCATTCATATGTGCATTTATGGTAAGCCTCTCGGACACAGCAACCAATGGAAGAATCTCACACTCACATGATACATAATCACAGCTTCAAGTTAACCTTCTTTAGTATATTCCTTGGGATAGCACCCAACTTTAGAGACTTAGATCGAGAAAAATAAGAATTCCTTAATATTGTGAAAGATTATAAATTCTTGATCTCACTTAAAAGTGGTTTAACATTTCTAAGAAAATGCATAAAGCAGGAAATACTCACAGATTATAAATTATCAAAGCAAATATTTTTTTAAAGGTTAAAATAGTATGTGATATTGTACAATGAAATAAAATTATATTTGTTAAAACAGTTTTTTTATCAAAAGGATTATTGTCTTAAGTTCTTGTTTTTTAAAAACAATTTTTGTATATAATTTAGACTGTGGATCGCTTAATGGTGCATTTACAAGATTCTGTGAACAATTTCAAACGAGTTACTGCAGAAGGATCAATGAGTGAGGACATTGAAAAGGCTGAAGGATATCTCAGTGATGCCAATAATGCCAAACAGGTATAATGGACTTTCTAATAATTTTTATTTTAGTACATTTAAATAAAAGTGCCAATTTGTTTAAAAATTTAATGTTTTATTTTGAAAAAAAAATTTAAGGTAATCAGATCAAGTGTTACTCTTAGGACCAGATGAGTAATATTTATTTTTATAATATATTTCCCCAATGTGCATCCATTGTTGAAAAAATTTGAAACTACTAAAGTTAATTTAGTGTATTCTCTCTCTCTCTCTCTGTTTTTAACGTTCAGATAAATCTAAACATATTACTTGTCAGTGTTAATTCTCAAAAGGTAATAAACCAAGCGACTTACTAAAAAAGGGGATACAAATGATAAACTAGCTTATATTTGCTATTTGAATCATAATTAGCACTTAGTGTATATCTTAATTTGTTTATGTGTTAACCAATGATTTTAATAATCATAGTTTATGAGTGGGAATTAATATATTTAAAAAATATTAATTCCTAAAAAAAATGTTCCCTTTCCATAGTTCGCGGCCCCCCCCCCCTTTATTGAAAAAAAAATTGTGCCTTTCTCCAGATTTTGCATTCTTCCTCTTGGAAGGATCTTGAATGAATCTTGCTGTTCCAATTCAATGTTTTGTCAGTCTGTTCTGTGCTTAAATGTTGGTGAAAAATTGATGGAACTTCTAGAATATTATTTACATTGTGTGAGAACTTGGAATTCAATATAAAAATTCATTAGCCTTTGTATAGTTGCAGAACATATTAATTCAAATCATTTTATATTAATGTTAAATTATTTATATATCTTATGTATCCAAATAGATTTTTTCGGTTTGGGGCCCCAAAAATATACTTATAACAAACGCCTTTTATTTTAATGATAATTTAAATATTATAGTAGAAGAATTATTTATTTCTGTAATCTAATTTTTTTATTTAATATTTATATGCTTATTTATTCAATAGCTCTTGACAAGGTTGCATGAAGTTGTCCTTTTACAAGAAGAATCTGGCAATACGATTGAAACAAGATTGCAAGATTTTGTTAAGGAATTGTGGGATACTGTTGAAGGACACTTGATTGTAAGTTTTTGAGTCTCATTACAAAATCCAGTTATATATTTATCTTATAGAACTTTTTATGTTTTGAAATTGATTGCTATTGTAAAACAATGTTTTTGAAAAAAAATTAAGTTATCTAATTTAGTAAAGATGAGTGCACTTAATTTTGTTGAAGTTATTCTATGAAAGCTTTAACAGCAATTTCCCTGTTGAATAATTTAGTGTTACTTGTTAAATATAATAAATAACTAAAAATGTTGTATATTTTATTAATACTTAATTAATGTATTAATTGTTTATCTGTTACAGAGTACAGCTTCTTGTATGTTGAAATGTGTTGAAGATCAGTGCCCTAATATAATTACAGATGAAGTAAGTGTATTTTTTCTGGAAAATTGAATAGTTCTATTCATAAAAAACTTCAGTTTTGTGTGTATTAATTATTTTAAGTGTCATACTATATATTTCCTGTAGTTCTGTTTCCCAAACTTTTAACATGTGTAACCCTCGTCAAAAAAAATTGATGTATTTTAATAACAATCAAAATATTTTGTGTGTCATACATAAAAAAAGAGGAAAAAATAAAATTACTCATATTAAAGTGTCAATAAAAGTTATATTATCAATAATATTTATTTGGATTAATGAAAAGATGAAATTGTTTTGACGACTCGGGAGAATGTAGAATTAGGCACAGCTAACCGCGGTGCAGTGCATATCTCCTCCTAACTCCAGTGCAACACATACCCCACCATATTTATGTATCCTTGGAGGTATGCTTTCCACACTTTGGGAAACACTCCTGTAGTTTTTTAATACAATTTTAATGAGGTTACTAAATTAGTATAATTCAGAAGTACTTCCATAATTATAGCTTTAAATTTTCCCTCTCTGTAGAGTATTTTATTGTGACTACATAATGCATTAGTTTCAGTTGTTTAACTGTTTCCCAAACTTTCATCTTTTATCATTTCATACAGTTTAATTGAAAATAAACTGTATTTTAAGTTAAAACATTGTGTATATACTTTTGAAAATTCTTAACTAAAATAAATATGAACAAAAGATAAATAGGCATCATATCCTTTTCAGGCTTTATTATTACTTGTGCTAAATGCTTTTGTGTACTAATGATTCTAAATAATATTATGAGTCTAGTGTATATATTTTATTAATTATTGATGTTCATTTCCCCCAAAAAATTTTAATTTATAGATGTATTTTTCATTTAAAAGGTACGGCGAGAATTAGAAAGGTTGTGTCAAGAGCGAGGTATCATCCCAATTGATTTTGTTCGTCATGCACTTCTTGAACAAACTGGAACAAGTATTTTGAATAAAGTCAGGTACTTGTTTCTTATTTGTTTGATTTTGTATATTTTACCTTTAATAAATTTTATACTTATCTAATATGCTTATTATTAATCTCTTATTTTTAGTGAAGTTAATTTATCTGTGGCTGCTCATGTGTCGGATCGAATATTGGATGAACTGATAGAATCATTGTCCAGAAGTCATAGAGAATTAGTAAGTTAATGGATTGTTTTATTTGCAAAAGATAATTGAATTTAAGGATTTAATACATATCTATAAATAACCCCCATACACTACTTGGGTGGCTATCAATTATTTTTCTCCTTTCTTACTAAGTTGGTTAAGTTATACTTGTAAGATGTTCTCTGCTTGAAATGTGTTACTGTTACACTTGTCAAAATATTGTTTATTTTTCTAATCAAACTATTATTTTCCATTTCTTGATCTCTTTGATTTTTCTCACTATTAATATATCTATTACCACTGATTTCACTCATGGAAACTGTACTAATAAGCAGAAAAATATTTACTTATAAATATTTGTTCATTGACTTTCCATCAGATGAAATAGTTTCACTTTTTGCAGTAGTAACAACCCGTCTTTATCAGGTAAATTGGATCTAGTTTCATTTTGAAAATGTTCATCAGGTTCTCAGATTTTGAACTAGAATTATCATCAGAAAAACTTACAAGAATTTTCAACATTTCTTTTGTTAGATATTATCTATCAACACTTCTTTATGACGTAATTCTCGAATCACAAAGGCTGATGGTTCAAGAGTTTGAGCCCTAGTGCCACTGAGGATCCACCATGTAGTGGGATTGATGACTGTTAAGTCTTTCGAGGCTTAGTGTCCGCCAATTGGCATGGTGTGGAAGTTCGAGGAGGGTGTGTCAGCACAGGTGTCATCCTCGTCACTTGACTGTGGTTCAAAATTACCTGGTTCTTTGCCAACAGCCCTCATGTTGCTTTGTGGTGCAGCATTAACGCTTGCTCAGATCACAAAATATTTTAGTAAGAACACTGAAATTGTCCTAAACAAAATATTAGATAGCTATATTTATGTCTGTTGAAAAATAACATTTTTCCTAACTAAGTTAAATTCACATGTGTCTGGTGAAAATTACAATTATATAGATGATTTTACTCTCCATGGCTCCCGATTCATTCTCTCTTGTATGAAATAAAGAAACTCCCTTTCCACAAGTGCATCTATCAACATATTGTAAATAACTATGAAGATAAAGTTTTATTGAATATCATCTGAATGATTTCTAACTCTTATTTTCGATATACATAATAGTATTGACAAGAATAATTATTTAAATTAAGCAAAATAACTCATGTAATGTTTGTAAGCTTTTAGAAAAAGTAAGAAAGGTCAGAAATACAAATAGTATTAAGCCTAAAAGAAGGTAGAGCATAATTTGTATTTTTAGAACTTATTGCTGATTTTATTTTGAAAAAGCAATAAAAGGAGAATTTTGAGTATCGGAGAAAAAGGGATTTTTATGGATAATTTGAAACATTTTGAAAAGAACTTAAGAAGTAAAAATTGTAATATAACTTCCATAACTAAAAATCATTCTTTAAGGTATATCATCACTTGACTAAGGTTTAACGTAGAAAATTCATTTTTAATAGCCTTTGTATAATTCCTGACCAGTGTTAATTTAGATCAACTGATATTCCATGTACTCAATGAAAAATGTTTATTAAATTTGTTACTTGATTTAAACTACTTGTGATTGTTTATTAGTTTTTAAATCTGAAAAGATAAGGTGGGGCTTTTTACAAAAACCTTCATTAAACAAAACTCTGCGATACCTAACAAAAATTCTATTTTTTACTTTTTTAGATTGATTAGAAACAAAATTGTTATTGAAATTAGTAACTGGTTAGGTAAGATATTGATTCAACCCCGGTCCCACTGAATATTGTTTTATGTTGCTGCAATTTAAGTGTTGGAATTTTGAGTGTGTGTGCTGGATACATATCTTTAAACTTAACTATTCAGTTGAAGAAATCCAGCTCTAGTAATTTTGTGTACAATTCTGGTGCCGTATTAAACTAATTTAATCTTATTCATTGCAATGTTTATTGTTAAATATTTTTTTGCAATTTCACAAATGCTTTTTAACCTAATGTTTCCAGCATGAACAAGTAAATCAACAACGTTGCACTACACCTGATGTCTTGCGAGGTGGTATGGGAGTTGAAGGTGGTCTACGAATTAGTCACAGTGGGGATTCTCAACTGGACAGCTATAGTGAGAATTCAGACTCTCCACTTGTAAGTTGTTTACATCATACTATATAAAAAGCTAAAAAATTAATCTAATTTTGATTCTTAATAGCCTTGTTTAACCTGTAAATTGTTTTTTCTATGCTGACAGCAACTGGCTTGGCTTAATTTAGTGAGTATAAAATAGAGCATGGTTTTCTCTCCTTTTTTAAACAAGGTACATTGTTAACTGCACATAATAGCATCTTTGATTTTATGTAATAATCTTGATGAATCAAATTGCTATTCATTTTCTTTTTATTCAATTATGTTTGTTTTTTTTTAATTAATTTTGAATGTGTAATTTTATTCAAACATGTAGTATCCACTTAGTATTTTGGAGGAATAAAATTATGCTTTTAAAAGTTCCTATTTAAGCTCACATATGAAGAGTTTTGTGATGTATTTGCTCACGAAATAATTCATGTTGTATCACAATTATTCTCTGAATAGTATTAAATATATATTTGTTACATATTCAATAAACTATGTACAAGGGGAGTTATGCATGTTTACAATCTGCGTAACTTATTTTTTACATTATGAAAGTGGTATATAAGATGTTCTTAAAATTTTTTAACTAATTTGTAGACATTTTATTTGTGATATATATTTTTCATTTTTGATATGAAAAAAAGACCAAGTATAATAATAGTTAATGGAGTTTGGGGTTTTTCAGAGTGCGAACTTGTATCTTAGCAAACTTTAAGCAGAAGTGTTTGTGAAACTTCTCTAATTTAAGTTAACACAAAAATAAACAAAGGCATATTCAGTCTCAGTTTAATCCAAAACTCAGACATGATAGATACTTTTTAGAATGAACATTGAGTTGTATTTATAATATTTTAATGATAAATTTATTCTATAATGTAGGCTACAGAAGATGTTCAAACTTTAATAATAATCATAATTACTAATAAATTGCTTTAAAAAATTTTTAAAAAGGGGTTTTAATTATTTTTTGTTTATTAATTGAGATTTATTTTAGATTAGTGATATTTTTTAAGATGCCTTGTATTAATTTTAAATATTGTTTGAAATCAAAACATTAAAAATTAAGGCTTTGCTTCAAACAAAAAATATTTGAACTAAACATGTTATGTATTTTAAAATTTTTTGTTGTGACATATCTAGCTTTAGTATTTATTCTTTAGTAAATTCATAAATCTTGTTAAAAGTTGAGATTTTCATGTGTGTACAATATATTTTTTTAATATGAAAGATGATTGTCGAAATACTAATGCTAATTTATTATTTATATTTAAATTGATTCATTCTGTTATATAAATGTGTATGCTGTTTCAAAAAATATCTTGCTTCTACTAATCTTAAGTTGCATGTTGTTGTGTATATGATTTTAACTGCTTGACCACCAGTTAAACTTTAAAATCATACACCAAGTTTTTTTTAAAAAATGTGTAGTTAATTTTAGCTAAAATTCAATTGCATTACATATTTTATTAAAATTTACAGAAATTTGTCTGTTAAATATTCAAAGTGGAAGTATTTGAAGCTGCATGTTTAACTATTTTCTTAACTAACGTATATGTAAGTTTTGATGTGTATAACTATAAATATACATGTTGAACTTCACATAATATCTTATAATTATTATAGGGAAGGTAGATTGTATTGTATAGATTTTTGAAAAGAAATATACATAATCAACCTTGTGGTTGTCAAGGATCAATATTTAACCTCTTTTTTTTTTTATACAAAATATCCTCTTTTTTTTTACCTTTCTTTTAAAATATAACTATTACTTTGTGTTCAGGCTACTCCCAAACTTACTAACAAACGAAAGAGTGTGCATGCTAGGAAGCTTAGACCTCAGTCTGTTGTAGGTAAGTTTTAGCTTCTCTTATATTCAGCCTATTTTTATGCTTTTCAGGTATTTGAATTAACTCATGTAAAAAAATTTTATGATGTATTTTAATTGGAAAGTTTCAATGAAATTTAGATCAAATATTGCCAGCTATGTGGTTGAATAATTTAGTTTAATTTCATTACTAATTATTGGAAAAGCTTTCCATAAATTTTTTAACAAGTGTGCATTTAATAAGAACATGATAGTTATGCATAATAGAATGGAAAATTATATATATATATTTAAACAATCATTTCCTTTATCAGAAACTATACTTTTCCTTTGACAAATAAATTGAAAGCGATGTGAGTTTTAAAAATGAAAAGCTTTTTTTATACTATTATCCATCTTGATCTATTCTACTGTAAAAGGTACAAAGATCATTTTTATGTGTGTACAATATGAGGCTAATTGAATTTCTAGTGTGACAGAGTAAAGAGATCTGTGCTCTTTTCTGTGTGTTAAATTTATTCTTTTTATATATGTTTTTTGCAATCAGTTTCAAACTTGTTTTCATACTTTAGCATTCTTAAACTACTTATCTTTCTCTATATTTAATGTAGTATCATTATATACCAAGGGTGATTAAGAAATACTGAAAATACATTTATTTTTGTGCTTAGTTGGAAAGAATATTTTAAATGTTTTAGTAAAATGCAAAGGTATTAATTCTTTTTTGACTGTGTGTGTGTACAGAAAATGGAGTCTGTTCTTACTGAACAATATTGATCTTTAAAATTCTGCAATTATTTCTACAAATTTTCTACACATACGTATCAAATATAGTATCAACCACACAGTGATGCTTTTTGCAGGAGCTGCCAAATTTTGTTTCTTCAAAGAAAAGCTTATAGCTGTCCTGAATTGTTTAGTTATTATTTTTCCCTCTTTGTTTATTAATGTGCAATGACTGAATTTACAGATATTATTGTTCAGTATGTCTTTTCTGAAGATCCTTACTAAGCATATTGGTGAAAATTATTGAAGCTGCATGTATTTGGCTCATGTAAAGGCTTCCTTTATGTGTGCAACATTTTTACCTATTTTTGATATGCTTACCATAACTGCTGTATCCATTAACTTAGTTTCGAGCTTTTCATACTTGCGTCATACTGAACTCGTCTTGATGCTATTACTAGTATCATTGATGTTCTGGAGATTGAAAGAAAGCTTATAAAAAAAATTTCCCAAATACGAGCAGACAGTGATATTTAGGACAGACTGAATACTGAAGGTAAACTGCAGAATGAAATAAGTCATTGGTGCAAGTGATCAGAATGGGCACCTACATTTTTCCTTTTGAAAGAGGTGGAAACTCAATTTTCCACATCCAACAAATGTTTTGCCTTCAGTTCTAAGTCACCCCAGATTTTCAGCAGCATTAACACAGGAAAAATAGTACGGCTTAGATTAAAGTAAATATGGTATATAGCAGTTAATAGTTGATCTTTATTAGTCACCATGTTCATTCATCAAAGGCCATTTGGAAGTAAATATTTTCCAGCAAGATTTTGCTTTTATTTTCTAGAAATTTTTCTTTTGAAGCAAATACTAGAAGTTGTCTGTCTGTGCTTTAATTAACTTTAATGAGTGCTAGCAACCTGTTGAACTTTTGAGGCTTTTAAATATGCCAAGTTTTCGATGTTTTAAAACAGATGAAAAGAGAGAGAGAAATGTGATTTATTATGGCATTTACTAAAATAGTTATATAGTTAGATCTTTTTTTCTTTTTTTTATTACTTAAATGGTTTTTTATTTTATGCAGAAGTTTTATTCTTTATTTATGTTCGTTTTATTAGATAGTGTTGAAGGAATAGCTGCAGATGACATTCCAGATCTTTTGCCTAAAGATGAAGGTATAGAATTAGTTAATTTTTACCTTTAAAACTTCTAAAAAAATTGAATTGATGCACTGGTTGTCTATGAATGAAAATTCTATATATATCCAAGAGTTGGATAAATATGAATAAATTGTCATTTATTAATGCATTACTTTTAATGTTTAAAATGTATAGCTCGGAAATATTTTTTCTCCAAATTGAGTTTTCAAGAATAATATATGTTCAGAAGTTTTTTAAGATATTTTATTTAAATTGTTATATTATTAATTTTAATGTAATAACTTTTTAATAATTTAGAAATTCAATAAAAAAAATTGTGTTAAGTTTCCCGAAAAGCGAGGGCTAATTTTAAAGTAAGGTCTGTTGGCGTATATAGTTCCCTAGTTCACGCATGCGCCACAATGAGTCTCTGTATCATGGACCAGCATTCTTTGTGAACACACTTGTGCCATTTCCAGCTCTGTAGCAGTCATGTAAGATTCGCTGTGCATCTTTAAAATGTTTACAGTGATTAGATCGCCCGCCAAGTGTGAGATACGGTCTGTTATCCATTTTTTTACTCCGAGAAACATATCGGCTATAGACGTTCATTGCCAGATAATAGAAGTGTATGGCACAGAAGCAATGAGTGACAGCAAAGTTCTAAAATGGATCATGAAGTTTAAAGATGGGTGAACAAATGTCCATGACCAAAACACTCAGGCCGGCCCTCTGTAATCACTGATGATTCGATGCAAGCAGTTGAAACAAAAATTCGTGAGAACAGGAGATTCTCGATAACCACTCTTTGATTGGAATTTCCTGACGTTTCTCGGTTGGTGGTGTACAAAATTGTGACTGAAGACCTCAACTTAAAGAAATTGTGTTCTTGGTGGGTACCCAGGCTACTCACAGCGGAACACAAAGAGAAGAGGTTTACCATTTCATTGGACTCTTTGATTCATTACAAGGAAGAAGGAGATGACATGTTATAAGTCAAATCATAGCTGGAGATGAATCATGGGTATCCCATATCACCCCGGAATCAAAGCAATAGTTGATGGAATAGCAACACACATCTTCTCCTGTCAAGGTCAAAGCCAAATAAATGCTGTCAAAGCGCAAGATCATTGTAACAGTATTCTGGGATCGGTGCAGTATTTTGCCGGTGGACTTAATGCCACAAGGAACGACAATCAACTCGGGTCCCTACTGCACAACTCAACAGAAGCTTCGAAGAGTATTGCAAAACAAATGGCGCAGCATGCTGTCAAAAGGTGTTTTGCTCCTCCACGATAACACAAGGCCTCAATCGAATCTTTTGGCTGGGTCGTTTTGAACCTTGCTCCGATCGATTTCCACCTTTTCCAGTACCTCAAACATAGTCTTGGTGGGAAGCGTTTCAGTGACAATGAAGAAGTGAAAGCGGCTGTGAACTCTTGGCTGTCCGACCAGGTGGCAGACTTCTTTGAAGGGGGTTTTCAAAACTTAGTTCTAAGGTATGACAAGTGCATTAATAAACTCGGCAACTATGTAGAAAGATAGGCAAAAATATGTACAATCCTTAAATAAAGGTTTTTTGAAACAAAATATTGTCATTATTTTTTTAAAAACAAACAAACCTTACTTAAAAAACAGCCCTCGTATATTAACCTTGTATCACACAAACTTTTAAGGTAAGCAAGAAAAAATGACTGATAAAAAAAATAATCTCATTTGAAATAAGTGCATTATAATAATAATACAGAAAATTTTAATCCTGTTTTAATGCTGTAAAAGCTTTGTGGAATGTTAATTGATAGCTAGTTCATGATTATAGACAATATTTGTTTAATGTTATTGGAAACATTTTCGAATACATTTATGTAATTCTAATATTTTATACACTTTGAAATAAACTTTTTAATTTAAGTTTTCAGTATTTTATCAAGTAAAACTGACCAAGTACTTCTAAAAAAATTTATATTCTGTTTAGTTTGACCGTGAGATTCTGAAATATACCAGTGAACTGAATTGTTTATCTAAACTAAAAAGCAATTTTGTAATATTTAAGAAAATACACACACAATATGATTTATGATATTGATTTTAAGTGTAAGAATCTTTATGGGGGCATCTAAGTTATTTAAAAGTTGTTTGTAATCATTATTACATCAAGCATCGATGATTATATTTTACATGAAAAGTTGACTCTGTTGTGCTTTAATCTTGGTTTCTAGGATAAGTTATTTGACGGAAATTTAAAGATTTTTTTTTTTCTTTGCATTAGAAAGTTTAATGTATTTTGAGGAGTTTACAAAGTTTTAAATTGAAGAAAAAAATGTTTCAAAAGGTTCTTTGATAATTTGATGAGTATATTAGCTTGTCTTGAACACTGAAATATAGTGATATATTGCTACTTATTCATAAAACAATGATAATCATTAAGATTTTATGAGGAAGATTTTTTTAAATTCTACACTACTTAAAGAACATGTAGTTTCATTGCTAACTCATTGAAATATTTGTTAGTATAAAAAGATTTATTTAATACTATGTTATAATTATTTAAAAGACAAATTGTACTGCAATTAAATTTATGCCAAGGTAGTAAAAGATTTGTACTAATTTTGTAATCTAAGAAAATTTTATTCTTCGAAATGGTATGAATGGTAACCTGTAAATTTAATATAATTAATTGTAGCAATGCTTGTATTTTCTAATTCAAATTACTTTTGCCTGAGTGTACTTTAACCTTTTGTGTGAATAAGTATATTAAATCTGATTTTATAGCTGTAAAGTCAAAATATTTCTGATATAGGTAATTGAAATAAGAAGTGTTTATCTCAGTATGAATTACCACTCTCTTAAAATATAAAATTATTTTAAGTGTTTATTATTAACTTGACTTATTAAAAAAAATAAAACATGTTTTTCTTTCAGAGAGCTTACCTAGTCTTTCTCCAATGTCAGAGAAGCTGGAGCACTTGGGTAAAGCAAGACCCAAAAGGGCTAAGACAAGAGCTCCTACACGGCCTACAATCCAAGGCAAAGAACTGAAAGAGGAGCCTCAGGATATTGGAGAAGGACTTGACAACTTCTTTCGGCAGCAGAGAAACTCGCTCTCCACTCCTACGCTTTCTCCCGACTCAGAAGATATCCGGTTAGTTGTATGATCTTATCTTCAGATGTCTTCATTACAAAATTTAAATCATATATTTTTTATTCAATTCATTGATTGTAAGCCTTTGAACATATTGTTGATCTCTTTTTTTTATATTGAAACTTAGATCAGCACTTTTAAACTAGTTTTAATTATGCGACCACTGCCACCAAACCATTTCATTCCTGTTACAACCTCACAATCAATTTTCTTCTGTCTTAACTTATCACTGTCTGACTCTTACACTTTACTTGAGATAAGAGTCTTATAACACAATTATTAAAGCAGCATCTATTATAACAAAAGTAAAATGTGATTTAGTCTAAAATGTTTTGAAAACTTATTCTTCATGTAGTATTAACATCATATATAGTATTCATATTTTTTAAAAAATTTAATGTTTGAAAATAAAGAAAATAAATTAGATATGTTTGAAATTTTTAGAGATTTTCTTTTGATAACTTTCAGGTTTCACTTGAATTTATTTTATGTGGCTCTAAAACACATTATATTTCGGGAAAGGAAACTAATTATATTTCCTGAAAGAAATTTGTTTGATGTATTTGAATTTTTGACTGCATTTATAAAATGGATTAATCAATGTTGCTTATAATAGCATGATAAGGCAATAATAATGATGCTTATATAAATAAGAGATGAAATATATATTATTGTTTGTAAACTAACTTGTAGCTAATATTAATCTGCCTATATTAATCTGTCATTTCAGTGAAAGAGCAGGAAGTAGCAGTACCTCCACAAGTATGCTCAGTGGTGATTTAACATCAGATTGTGTTGTTAAAGTAGATCGTTCACCTGAAAACGAGAAGAAAGAACGAGGGTGAGTCTCTGATAAACTTAGTCTGCTTCTTTAAGGCAGATTTTCAAAACCTGCCCGTCTCATGCACTTACTGCCAATGACATTTCTCAATGAAAAAAAAAGTTGTAAAAGTGTTCAGATATTTAGATTTCTTTTTAAAGGCGACCTTTTTTCTACTTATGTGGTACTTACTACCAATACAAAAGAGTCAAGTTGAATTATAGAAATTTGTATAAGCAGAGTAAAACAGTTGATAAGCTTTGTATGTGCTTCCCTAGAATGGCAGTTCTTTTAATTGTAAATTTAAAAAATTGTTTATCGATGTTACTTTTGTTTTTATCTAAAATCCAATTCAAATATTTTCTTTCTTGTTTCTACAAAATCAAATTATAAAATTAAAAGGATATTTAAACGTTACAAGAGCACTTTTGGGAACAAATCTTATTTGTCTCTAGCGTCATTGCAAATAATAGTTTGGCTAATTTTTAGAATTACCCAAGAAAACCCTTATTTAAGAAAACATAAATAAACTGTTTTTTTTTTAAAAAAAATAAAGTTTTTTCTATTTTTAATTATTTTAAAACATGAATTTGATAAAGAATATATTTAGAATTTAATTTTAAACCATAAATACAGTTTTTTAAATTTGTTACTTATGGGGAATTTTTAAAAAAAAATTGAAAAAAAGAATTGCATCTACAAAGCATAAGTAATTTTTGTGCTTTGACCTTTTAAGAAAAACATTTTCCTCTCAATATAAAATTATGGATTTTTGTAATATAAAGATATGACATCATGAACAAATAGAAAATGTTTTTGTTTTTTTTCTGTGCTCTGTTTGTTGTTAAAATTATAGTGTCATCATTTATATCAGTATTTTTGAAAAGCTGAAGAATAGAAGCTGTAAGTGGAAATATATTGTTTAAGTTGGACCTTACAATATCAAATATTTGTTTAGTATATACTCAGTTTGAGCCAAAAAGTATTTAAAGGTTTTGAAAGAAAGATAGATAGATATATAAAGTTACCCATCCCCTGCAGTTTCTAATATGTGAGGAACTGAGATTTGTTCTCCAAATGGCTTTTTTCCACCAAATTTGGTCATAATGATAATTATTACTTTTTGTTTTGTATTTGAAAGTCTCCTAATTTGTGAATATAGCATAATTTCATAAATAACATATTCATTATCATTTGTAGTAAAAAAATTTTTAATGAAATGGTACTTGCTGTTTCACAGCATCATGCTATTATTTATTTAGTATATTAATGACAAATACTTACAGTTTATATTTATTTCTGAAGAAAAATTAATGGAATTTTCTGATGAAAAAACTGCCAGTTTTTAAGCTTTTTTTTTTATAATTAATTAAATGTTTGTTTGTTTTCTCCTTTCTATTTTTTTATACTAAATATATCTTTTATACATTTAAATATTTTACATTTTAAGTGCAATAATAATTATTAACTTTTACTATATGTATTTGATATTAATTATTACTCTTGTTCTCTTTTATCTGTCTATGTGGTTTTATAATATTTGTACATAAACTACATTATTTAATTATGTTTGTGCAATATAGATTACATTATATAACATGTTTAAAGAACTTTTGTAGACTATATTATAAATATTAAATTGTTGTTATTCTACTGTTTTGTCTAAATAATTTTTGTGCCACATGAGATATAAGTAATTTGTGTTGTGTACAAGTAGAATTTTTAATATTGCCAAAATAACTATGCGAAACTTTTCTAGAAGTTTTATTTTTACATTGATTACTTAAAATAATTTATTAGTTTAATACAAATGAGAAGCAGTTTTTAAAAGGTGTTATATGTTTTTATGTTATTACTTGTTAATTGACGCACACAATTTTAATATTCTTAAGCATTTTTATTTTTTTTTATATTTATGCATTTGTAAGAGTTTTATTTGATTTATATTGAATTGTATCATATTTTCAAAGTAATATATATATATATGTGTGTGTTAATTTGTTTTTATAACACTTATAAATATGCAGGTAACCTGTATTGTAACATGAGAATTAGGTTTAAAAAAAATATGGCATGTTGTAGGACACTCAAGTTTAATAAAATGTAATCTTATGTTTTATCCTTAATTCTAAAGATAATATTAAAATTATAGTAATATAGAAAGAAAGTATTTGTTCTATTCTCGAAAAAAAAATTTTAAATATTTCTTTCTAGATTATTATAAATTTAGGTTAAACAACAAAATAGAAACATGTCTTTGATATATTTTAAAAAGTTAATAAATTGAGTTCTTAGGCCATGCATTAATTTTGTACACATATTATTAATTACTTATGCAAAAAACTATTTTGGTTGCTTGATTTTAGTCTAGAAGCTGTTAAATGTATATAATGGAACCAGAACTGCATTATACTAAATAACCTCAACTTTTAAATTACCTTTCTGTTTTATTTTATACGAGGGTTACCTGTATATTGCACAGATTTATATATTGTGTGCTAAGAAGTTACTTGTGGAATATTTGTTTAAAAAATAGTTTTTAAACTGTGATGTAACTGTTCTATACAAATATATTATTGTCTTATGAAATATCTTTTTTTTAAATATGTTTCAATGTTCAGTAGTTAAAAGTTTGTATAATATTCTGTAGAATTGTCTCTTATTCTTCAAAGCACCTGCTAATCAAATATGTATTGTTTTTTACATTTTGTTTTGAAATGAATAAATTTTTGATTATATTTTAAAATTAATTGCACAAAAATTGAAATGTTTTAGATTACTTGATTTTATTTCAGTATGTTCTGTTTGTTACTGAATTTTTAAGGTAATATTCTAGAAAAGAAATTTTAAATAACTTGTCCACTGTATTGATTTTTTTTTTTTTTTTTTTTTTTTTTTGGGGGGGCGGGTGGCCCCCCCCCCCAAGAGATTTCTACAGATGACCAGATAATCATCGTTTTGATAATTAGGTTTATTCTAATGCTATGTGATGACAGAATCTAGAGAATTATTTTTTTTCTTTTAATATTTTATGAAGCATTTATTTTAAATATGTTGATGAATAGGAAAAAAAGAATTTTCATCAAGTTATAAGTAGAAATATTTAGAGGATTGTAAGTTAGAGAAAATTGTTATAAGATCTACTCTGTGTTAATTTAAAATATATTCAGGTCAATTCTTCTAAATGAAGTGAAGAATCAAATTTTTATTTTTAAAAAATATCCTCTCTTTCTCATTATTTATGTATTTTTTTCTGAAATTTTATGAAAGTCACTATCAAAACATGAATTTAATATAAATTTTTAAGACTGCATTTCGTAAATTTTAATAGGATATTTTGCAAGAAATATTCATCAATTATGGACAATAAGGCATTCATGGTCAATTTTTATTCTAAAATACATGAAAATGCATTGTATATTACAAATTTGATCCTTTTTCATTGTAAAAAGATGGGAATTTTTCTAAATGGCCTTTTACTCAGCATTATTTCTTTATATAAAATAATTTAGAACCTTTTTATAAGCAATTGGTTATTATCTAGGCTTTTGATCTGTTATTAATAGGGGGGGGGGAATCAGGGAGATGAGATATTTTACATTGGTTTGTAGTTTGTTGTATAATTACAACTTTTGTATTTTGTTTAATTATCTGCATAATTTAATGTAGATCAATTTAAAATTTTTGTACTGAACATTGAAATTAATAACTTTATTTAATGTTTTGAGTCATGTTTGGCTATTTTATGGAAGAAGAAATTTATGTTAAATAAAATGTGAAATGCTAAAAAAATATTTAAATTAAAGCAAAGACTTTAAAGTTAAATATTTATATATAATAGAAAATTCCAAATGGGAACAAATATTACTTACAAATTTCTAACAAATAGAAATTAAGAATCTTATTCCATTTTTATAAGTAAAAATTATTTGTACTTTTTTCATCCAAGCCATATGTCTTTGGTGTACTTTATTTAGTGCATAATTCAATTTAATTTTTTTTTCGCCGTATTAACTTTCCACTCATCATTCGGGCATGCAATAATAATTTCCATCAAACTATCACTTGGAAAAGGATAAGCCAAAATGCAGCAACATGATGCCAAAAATACATAGCCAATGTGCCTAAACAAAAAATAATTCAATGTACCTTGTTCTCTTCAACACTAAAATAATTTGTTGAGTGAATGTTATTTTCTATGACACATCTTAGATATTATGGAAATACAATCGAAATTCACATTGTGGTTTTTATAAAAATTGAGTCCAAAGTTGATGTTTTATCAGTTGATCAGTTTTGCATGATTTTTATAACTGACACAATCTAAGACTAATGGAAATTTAAATGTCAGATCTTCAAGGAATAATATTTTGTAATTTTTCTCATGAAAGAGTTGTCGAAAAAGACTGTTCTTATCAATGAAAGATTTCAAAACACTCAATCTAGTGCTTAAACCAGTTCTGTAATCGTTTAAAATGTTTGATATTAATATTTAATTATAACTCATCCATCATATATTTTTAAAAGAAGCTATCATATTTAGTTCTATATTATGTTTATTATCCTAAACTGAGATAATTGCAATTGCAGTATCACTAATAATTTAGAATTTGAAAAACACTATAGGATGTTTTAAATATCACAGTTGATATTAGTGATTCTTCAAATAGTTATAATTTGCACATGCATTCATAAAAATAATTGTACTTGCATTTTTATTTTTTTCTTATATGCATTACAAGCTTCTAACTGCAGGGAAAAGAAATTACACATTTATATATAAATATAAAAATAGAAGGAAATTCTTAATTTTTAATTATAAATCATTAATAGTTGATGCTATTAGTTTTTATAACTAGATCAAAAATACTAATGCAGATTAAGCTGATGATCTATTTAATTTTAATGTTGTGTTATTTAAGTAAGTTATGTCAAAAAATGAATAAATTTGATATTCTCTGGAATTTACAAAATTTCTCTGTTAAAAATATTTTAAAACATGTATTATGTTATAAATGTTTTGCCATGCATGTGTGTAATTTAAATATTGTTTTTTAATTAAATTCTCTAAACATCAGGGATATTTTTGCCATTAACAAGAAAGTGTTAATGTTCTTTCTTGACTAGATCCATAAAATGAAAGGATTGATCAATGAAAAAGTTTTGTGGATAATTTAAATTTCTGTAGCTTAATCATTCGTAAAAATTTGGAAGAAATCCCTGCTGTTCAGAGAGTTAGAAATTTAATCTATAGTAATCAAAATATTTATTTGGAAATTTTTATGAATTTTTATCTGAAAATTGGTACACTGTATGTAGAAAGTGATATACAGAGAGTTTTTCTCTAGTCTTTGAAATAGTCATATTTGTTTACAATTGTTAATCTTTTTAAAAAAAATTGCTCCTTTAATGCATCATAAGTGTGATTAGTGTAAATATATAAACAGTTGTAATAAACATGTTTTTAAAAAAATAAACTGTCTGTTTCTCTTCTTATCTTTGGTTTATTCTCCCACTGCTAGACTTTTAAAGGGCCTTTCAACTTTTACGTCACTGTGATTTTTGTAAATATGCATTTTTTGAATACCAATATAATTTACTATATAAAAGTGGATAATTATATATATTGTTAACTACTAAATTTTAGTCCTTTTTTTAAAAAAAAAAAATGACATATTTTTAAATTAATACGATCTTTCAAAAGTACATTCTGTGAAACTTGATTGGCCCTCTTTACACACATTAATATGAGTTGCTAATTATTCATTTCAATGCTATTTCCAAGAGCTTCTATAATATTTTTTCCCTTTAAGCTTATTCTGTTTTGAACAAAGATTTCTAACATTGCTTTTTCAATTAGCTGAAAATATGGAATTGTTTATTTTGATTAGTTATCTTGCATTTGATTGCATGGTTGTTATGTTCTTGAAGAATGATTTTATTTTTTAAAGTGTTAAAAGTTTTTTGTGAGCTTGCTTTCTTTATTTGAAAAATTTGTTTGTGGCATTGCCCCGAAATAGCTTTTAATGCATGCAGTATTGCTTAGTGTTTTCTTAATTTTATTAAGTTATACTTTGCATTATCACTTATGTTCATTTTTTATAACTTTACTTTTTAACAATGAATGAATTATGTCCACCAAAAGTGATCTGTGTACAATTTAAGTTGATGTAGTAATTTGCTTGCACTCTCATTTTTCATGGAATGTTTGTTGTGATTTTCTTTTGATTGTAATATAAAGATTATGCTGTTAAAAAACTGCTTCTCATTAATATTAACCTAACTTTTAACCTTGCAAATAACTTAAATGATATACTTTTCATTTAATGAAATATGTGTATTTTAGTAATTATGTTATGTGTCCTTTTTAATTTATTTTTATTATTTTTTAAGAAAATTTTATGTTTATGGCATAGTATGGAAGTTCTTTTTATTGCAAACATTCAGTTTTATTTTGTCATGATAGATTCAGTTGATAGATTTTAAAATCTTTTGTTTTATTTACTAAATTTGAGGGGAGCGGTTTTCAGTATGAGTAAAAATATCTGGGCTTTAAATGTCTGAAGGAGAGAAATAGTACATCACTTACTCTATTGTTAATTTTATTCCTTAGATCTCTATTTAATTATAAAAATTGTTTAATAATTTAATTAGTACAATTCTACTTTGGTGCCAATTAAATCATATAATCATATCATCGCTGTCAAACCAATATCTGCTATGTGCAAAAAGTAAAACTTTGACATTTGAGATATTTTTATTTGACATTATTCTAGCTAAGCACATTGTATATTTTTTTAGCAACCACAGTTCACCTATAATGTTAGATGTACATAAGTCTTTTTATACAAGAATTTGGTTAGGAAACTAGTCATAAGAGTCAAGATGTAGAAATCTTCAAAAAGTGCAAATAGCAGATATTGGTTTGACAACAACCATATGTATTTGCGCCTTTATTCTAATGCTGTATCAATTCGTAAATTTTAATCAATAGAGCAATAATTTGATTGTATATCTGATAAATATTTTAAACTGATGACTTTCGTATGAACTGCAAAAAATTTCAAGTAATTAGTCCTGAAAAATTAATGTATTTTTAAACTTTGATTCCTTCCTCCCTGTCAGTTACTGTCGTGGTAACCTAGTTGTCAAGGTAACGGACTCGTGACTGAAGTGTCATGAGTTTGAGCCTAGTACTGTTGAAGACCTGTAGTGCAAAGGGGGCCAGTTCATGTTAAGTATGAGGAGGTGCAAACATCCTCCTGTTGGTGTGGTGTGGAAGTTAGGAGAAGGGAGTGTCCGTTCAGGTATCGTTCTTGTCACTGGGCCCTGGTTCGAAATTACGAGGTCCATTGCTAAAAGCCCTTGACTAGATGAATAATACGATGTTAATATTCACTAACTCGCCCTTTCAGTTACTTGAATTTCTTAAAAAAAGGGGAAAAGGATTAATTTATATTCTGTTAATGAAAAAAATATTAGTTAAGTGTATAAAATATAAAGGAATCTAACAATGATTAAAGTTATAAGTTATTTATGAATCTGCTGAAAGTAAATTGCGCCCAATGTAAAGTAATGGTTATAACATTAAAATTCTTTAACTACCTTATCAGAAATTGGTTCTGTATGTTGATAATTACAATTTAAGAGATTACTGTATAAGGATTTTTCTATAATAATTCCTTAAGTTTAACAACTCTCATAATTTTCGGTATCAAAGTCTATATATAATATATCAGTGTATCATTCCTCATAGATAAGTAATAGTTTGCTCCGAACATAAATTAATCTGGGCAAATGAATGTATACTTTTTATTTTAGATAGTAAAAAATTAATACTACCAAAAAAGTAATATTCTTGATAATTTTACAAATATCTTGTTGATTAAATTCAAACTAAAAATCTTTACAGAAATTTGTTATTTCTTTAAAGTGATTTTTCAGAATAAAAGTAATTAATTCTGAAATATAAAATATATTTATTTAAAAATTAGAAAAAAATTTTAAAGTAACTAATTTTATAGAAAGATATGTTTAACAGTTTCTGTTTGAAGCATATTTATAATAAAGTTATTTTATTAATTTGCACAAAATAATCAATTTTAATATCAGATTTTATCTTTTTCCAATATATTTAGGGATTAACAAAATTAGGGGATCTTTTTAAATGTTTCACACACATGCATGAAAGCTGTAAAAACAAAATAATTATGGGAATTTTGAATCAGCGGTTTGTTTTAAAATATTACAAATATGTTTTAGTTATAAAATGGTAATGCATCAAGATTCAAACTCAAGAATATCTAGTTTCAGTGTATTTATAGTATATTTTATATATAATTGTGTTAAATACATTATTAGGTATTGAAAGTAAGTATATTCTTGCAGTTGAATTAATATAACATTTGTAGTAACCGGAAAAATAAAAGAAGAATGCTATGTCACCTTTTAAGAGTAAATTATTTTCCAAAATTCTTTGTAGGAGAAAGTATGAAAGTAAGAGTAATTTTAACCTTGTAAATGCTTTGGTATGTGCAGTTTTCCTTAAACATTTGAAATTTGCATATAATAGCAATTTTGAATGTTTTATTGTATACAAAGATGCAAGTAGGATGTGAGATGGAAGGAAAAAATTTAATTGTAATCATAGGATTATTTTAAATTTCTATATTCTGCAATCTAATTTTACCAAAAGATTCTCTATTTTTACCAAACATCTAATAGGTTTGAAAGATTTCTTTGTTTATAATACAAAGTTAGCAAAAAATTCAATGTATGCGTAGAATAACATTCAGTACTGATTTCTTTAAGAAAGGAAATCATTCTAGAAAATTCTGCAATATTCAGATCATTGAGTTTGAAAAAAAAAACTATTTTTCTGAGTAAATAGTTATAATAGCATATTTTAATGTTTTATTGAAATAAAAATATATTTAATAAAACAGAATTAATATTTTAGTTTTCAAGTGTGTTGAAAATTAATAATAAATATTCTCCTGGGGTCCTTATTTCATTACTTTTAAGTTAAACATCTAGATGCAATTGTAAGTAAATATTCAATAAATATAATTTTGAAATTAATAACGATAAGCTGTGTAATTTGCTTATAGAAATATAATTCAATAATCAAATTGTTTAATTTTACATTTAAGTGTACAAAATTATTCCAAAATATAATTTTGGGATTCTTTTACATTGCCTCTGTATTAAAAATGCTCTCTTCCAAAAGAATTTAAAATTCCTTTACAAATTGTAAGTAATAACTCTATTATGACATTCTTTGTTTTAATCAGTTTTAATTTTTCTAAAAAAAAAAAAGTACATTCCATCCTTACATGGAAATTTATAATTCTATTAACCATATAATAACTATCAGTAAGCATAATAATAGATGTTTTTTTAATGTATTTCAATATAATATCCACGATACTACATAAATTTGCCAAAACTGAAGTCATTGCTGTTTATTGTTTTAATATTTAAAAGAATTTTTAAATTTTTTTAAATAAAAATATTTATTAGCTTACACAAGTTTAATTGACACATTTTTAAAAGATAGTGTTAATTAAAAATAATTTTTTAATATAATGTGTCACATTAATTATGCTAAACTAAATCATTATTTAAGGTTACTACAAGTATTGTGTAAATTCATGTATTTAGAAATCATTTGCAATTTTAAAAAGTCATTTGAACCACATAAGATTATGGCTATTATTAAAAAGAAAATTCTGATGATACATATTTCTTATGTATTACCCACATCATTATTTCTTTAACGATATTTAAATAAAACGTATCTCACCATGGGCTTGTGATTAAAAACATTTTATTTCCATAAGGAATGCTACATTTATCTGTTATGTTCATAATTAAAACAAGATACAGCTTAGAATACAAATATAGTAACAAAAATAATGTATAAAGCTAATTATTCTGCAGTCAAAAATATCAATATATAGTTGTCACTTATCCAAATTTCTTGGTAAGTTGATGAAAGCTTGGTCATTACATTTCTTTATATGTTCTTTTATCAGGTTATGTAAGTTATTTAAATTTTCTAGTTACTATCATGCTGTGCTTATATTCATATTAGCAGCATGTAAAAAAAAAAATGGCTGTACTTTTTTTTTATTCAGTGTAAAACATAATACAAAATTATCTTTCTTTACGGAAATAATTTTAAGTTATCGAGGATTACAAATGTATTTTGAATGTGATGAAGCAAAAATGTGTGCTTTACTGATGTAGATAATATTTGTGATGGAAATTGGCACATGTATTTCATTTTAGGTTTATGAAAGGTATTAGTAATTTGTTCAGTCGTATATCCCCTGATGTGAGCCACATCCATAAATCTCGTTCCTACGACTTAACAGATAAAGGTGTGGCAGCTGAACCTTCCCCAACTCATAGTTCTGGAAAGGAATCCACTAAAAGTACCATTGGGATTTGTGATATTAGCCTCCATTCCTCTTCTCCTCAGCTTGGAGGTCGAAACAAACGTGATAAAGGTTTGTTATGTTATAATTGTTAAGTTTTTTCTATAAATATTTTATACTTATTTAATTCATAAAAATTCTTAATTTTACTTATTGAATATATTTTTACTTCTGTTATTTAACCCTCCAAGCGGTCTGCACGTAAAATTCCGCCATTCCAGAGATGCTTTTTCTGCCTTCAAGCAAGATTTCCAAAAGCGGCTGAGCTGCATTCTTAAAAATACGGCTCAACCACTTTTGAGAACTCCACCTGGAAAGCAAAAAAGTATGTGCGGTGCATTTTTGAAGCATCTCCAGAATGGCAAGACTTTAAGTGCAGACCGTTTAGAGGGTTAATAGTTAAATGTACACTCTTAAAGTAATTTATATTTGAGATGTAATAAAGTGATATATTCAAATTGGTTTAACATGCTAGATACAATTGAATGTTGCAATTTTAAATTACTTTGTATGATGTTTTCAATATATTTATTTATTGTAATGTAATAGATTTTTGTATTTAACCTTAAGGGGTGCGCCCCCCCCCCGTTAAACATGTGTACAGTGAAAGGCATCTTAATACAGTGAAAATTTATGCTTGCAATGATATCTTGGGAATTAAAGTTGTTTGTAGTAAAAATATTTGAACATAACATCCAAATCATCACACCTTATTCATTTTTATTACTGAATGAAATGAATTAAAATGATTAATATAGAATTGTTCATTGTTTTTTTTATATTTTATAATTTTGGTAGTTAAGTTTTCCTTTGCTCGCACACATATTATTTGACAAATTAATAAATAATTTATTTCTTATTCTGACATATCTGACCTAGAAATATTTGTTTACAGTGAAAGAAGATTGTGATACTAGTGAAACAGCTTTAAAGCCTAAGGGTGCAGAACGGTTTGGACCTGGATCCCTCCATTGTTCCAATCCATTCTTATTGGCTGAGATGAAGTCTCGACAAGAGAAAAGAGTTCCTACTCACCACCCTCCCCAGGTTTACTTTTTAAATATTTTATTAAGAGATATATATTATTTAAACTAGTTTAATAAGTATAAGTTACTAAGAAAGAAAAGAAACATACATTTTTGGTGAATTGTATAACAAAGATGAAAATATCTTGAATAAAAAGCTATTATAGCTATAAACAAAATGAACTTTTATTAATTAATGCTGGAAAACAACTGCACCAATTGAAAACAGTTTTTCACCATAAATTTTTCTTAAGAATTCTACAATTAAAGTTTACAATTTTTTTTAAAAAAAGAATCCTGGATATACAGGGTGTTTCAGCATAATTTGCTTATTTGAATTAGGCACCATTAACAGGTGCAAATGGTCTCTTTCAAACTGGTGACTCAGGAAGTTTCTCTCCCTTCCACTTCAATATTGAGAATTTAATGGGCAAAGGAACAATGCACTTTTACATAGAAGCTTACTGTCCAATGGTCAGTCTGTTGCCCATGCAGCAAACAATCCATACACACTTCAAGATTACCACGCAAGCTCACATTCTTGATTGGGACATTTGATTGTTATGTGAGCTAACACGTGTGTGATGTATGAATATGTTACTGTTTGATGTGCTCTATCAAAAGTAAGAATTATTAGCCCTTATTATTTTAAAGAGAATGGCATTATATTGGAATGAATCACTATATGACAACAATCTAAGTTGGGTGTGTTTTTTTCTCCCAAGGATTGACAAAATGGATATTGGAGAGATGTAGTTTCAGCCAGATACAGCCATGGCACACATTATGCAAACTATAATGCATGTATTCCAGGAAAACTTCCTTGGATACCTAATTTCTCTGAGGAGCAATCTTCAGTAGCCTGCATACTCATCTTATTTAGGCTCTTGTGATTATTTTAATAAGAGCACCTGAAATCTCTCATTCATTCTGATCATCCTTAGGCCTTTGCTGAACTGAAGGAGAATATTCATTAAGCAATAGCCAACATACCCCTCGCTATGCTGGAAAGACTTAATTATCTCTTCTGAATTTGTATAAATTTGTGTATTGCAATGGGAAGCATCACTTTTTGGATAAAAGTTTTAAAATAGTGTAAAAATAAATCTCCCATATAGTAGTATATGGTAAATAAATAATTACAATGATATTCATAACATCTTTGTTTTTATTGACCCTTCAAATTAATAATTTATGCTACTGCACCTTGTGTATAACATCAAAATATTTCTTTGTTATTTTTATTTCTAAATTTGTATTCCTTTTGAAATTTTTTAAAAAATTTTATTCTTTTAAAAATAAATAACTTGTAAAAAGTGCCCTAATTGCTTGTTCGGTCAAATTTTGGTACTTGATTATTCACATCCCTAATTTCTATATTGAGTAACATTATATATTTTTAATGATTCATAAAACAATAGCCTATTATGAGTGTGTACTACACCAAGTGCTTGATTTTGATGCCTTTTATTTAAGCATCTCATCATGTTAATAGATTAATCATAATTACTGTGGAATTTACAAATCAGTAAAAAATAAAACATGGATTATTTCAGAAGAAATAGACAATGAAAAAATAGTAATTGTTTGAACTTTTAGCCATTAGACATTTTTTAACAAGCTTATGAAGTATGCAGTAAATTGTTGATGTAGACAAATTTTGAATGTTAGGTATTAATCTAATTATTTGGCATTGTTTTTTTTATGCCTGTTAGCTTAAAAATTAGAAAATAAAATGTATTAAAAGAGTAAGCTGACAAAATAACGGAAATATTTCCTGAAAGTGGGGGAAATGTTGGCCAAGTTTATACTAACATTTTAACAAGAACATATCACATTTCTTCATTTATTGTTTTCTGCATGCATTAAGACTCCTTAATTGCTTTTTAAATGCTTAAAAGTTAAATAAACGAATTTTAATTGAGCTTGTTCAAATTTAATAATAGCTGAAAACTTTTTGGTGAGGAAATGCAGGAGTAATCTCTTTTAATTGTTATTGTGTATAAAATCCTGGTGGATTGTTTTCAATACTACATAGAGATTTTTCAATAATTGCTTCTACTTTATTAAATGGTTTATTTCCAGTATTTAGTTATGAATGTAGATCAATCTAATAAATTTCCTTGTATTATACTGTTAGCAATACCTAGCATGTATATTTATAACAATGATATAATATAATCCAATCTCATTCAATAGGCAGCTGAGGAGAAAGCTCCTTCTGAAGGGGTATCCATCCTGGCAAATGTGAAATTAAAGCCTACTGGATTGAGTCAAACTCTTGTATCTCCTACAGATTCTTCCCAAACAAATGCTGGTGAAGACTCGCAACAATCTAGCTCTTCAACCATTACATCTCCAGGTATGATTCATCGATATTTCTGGTTTAAATTTTTAACAAATGCTATTTGGATATTATTTTGGCAATAGTGAAAAGTACGTCCTTTTAATCAATTAAAACTTGAAAGCTTTAGGGAATTGAGATGAAGTCACGATACTGTAATGGTTATGACTTCCATTCAAATCTGTCAAGGATTCAAATCCTTGTTCTATCAAATATTGTTCAGCAGAGTGATGGGCTAAAACTTCATACTAAATTGAATTTGCTCTCAAATTCCTCACATGACTTGATGTAAAGTTTTTGATAGTGTAGTACAGTTTCACCTATCATTTGGATTACATGACCAAACTTTAATATAATGAGGTGCAAACTCTGTTTTTTGTAGTTTTTGAAGCAGAGTGCCTAAATTTATCATAAATTTTTCATTTATCATAAATAAATTATAAAACCTTCCATAAATTTTTTAGTGGAAAAAGCTAATAAATCTTTTCCTTATGCCTGTATCCAGTATTACACACAAATATAACATTAATTTATAACAAACTAATTATATATTAGAGGCCCTGTGGCTGAGTTGTAGCCTATTGCGCTACCACTCAGGCACTGTAGTATTTTAAATGAGAAAATTAAAATGAATTGTATTCATGACACTAGTTTGTTCAACTTCCTGTCAAGCTTTTTGCTACTATTTTTATTTTTACAGGCACTTGGATGGAGGTATATTTAATCTATGTCATTGCTTCTAAACGTTTAAAAACCATAAAATATTTTTCCCCACATCTGCTAGTGGTCCCTTGATATGATTTTACATGTTCTTAATGTTCGGATATCATGAAATTCGCTTTGTTGGTAAAGTGAAGACCAAGGACAGGACTCTTTCCCTTATGTGTTATCTGTGTTTGAAATAAGATTACAAAGAAAATTCAATTACAATAAATACAAACACAAGAAAATTAATCAGACAATCTGCACAGATCTGCAAACAATCTGCATTATGTTTCCAATTCTGATGTTCTGCAGCCTATAAAGCCATTTACTCCTGTTTTACAGCATATTTATAGGAGCTCTTATGGTTTGTTATGGAAACAATTTGCTTAAGGATCCATCTTGTAGAGAGTACAGGCGTGCTTTGCAATGATCCTGAAGTAGTATTACAGTGCAATTAGTAGTATTACAGCTCTTCAGTTTCTGCATGCAATGCATATCATTCACCTTGAATCTCTACGATTCACTAGGGATTTGCCATTGTTCTGTTTAAAGTTTTTTCGGCTTAGCTGCTATTTGAAATTTAAGATATTAGTGGACAAGAAAAGTTACAAAGGTTAGTAGCTTTAAAGATACTGGAATCGTCCATTCTAGTGCCCACATACATGTCATATTCACAAATTTTCAAATTTTTTTATTATTTTTTCCATAAACAAATTGTGTTTACTAATGCTTCCAAACAATGGAAGGCTTTTTGTTTGGAAATCTGATGTTTTACATCAGAGTACATACTAAACTAACAATTCAAGATTTTCTTTAAAGTTGTTAGTAATTTTTTGGTCATTGGAATTTATATTGTTGGGAAACTTTATATGGGTGGTTAAGAAAAAAAATTATGAAATACATCTATTGTAGGTTCACCTCAACTGGATCCAGGGGGACGACTCACACCTGGACTCAAAATAAAGCCTCCTCCCATTGCTCCAAAGCCTCGACCTAAATCAGTTGGTGGAGCCGCTGAAATGAGATTATCAGGTATATTTTTTTTTATTGAAATTCAAGAAAATTAATGCATTAAGATGAAAATGCATTCAAGCTCAAGTGAATAAATAGTGGTTGAAGTTTATTTTAAATTGTGGTATATTGGGTTTTCCAGCAAAAACTTTTTAAGTAACTTAATAATGTTCTTGCTAGTAATTATGTATTTATATTGTCAAGTTAAATACTGGAGGTTTTTTTTTTTCTCATAGTTCTCTCTCTTTTCTTTAAGCTGATTTTCAGCTGTGACTAATGTTTTTTTAATACATCAGATATTTTTATTTTATTGCCGGATGTAAGATTTGAATCTTTTTTAAGATTCATCACTCATTAGTCTCAAAAATATAATGAGATAACATTCAACAAATTTTGTTGGATATATATTATATTTTTATATGAGACCCAGTGTTCAAGTGGTAGCATATCGCATTTCCACACCACAGGTCTGGGTTCTATTCCCGGGCTGGGCAAGGTCGACTCAGCCTTTCATCCCTACTGCAGTGGGTTGATGAATGAGTACCAAGCTTGCTTGGGAACTTAAACACTGGGGGTCTCAGTTCAGACTGACCACCTCATCGGGACATCTGCTTATGATGCACCTCAGCGCCCAATGATCGTATATACTGGGATGGGCACAGTAGGCCCTGGCCCTCATGGGCTGTTGCACCACTGAGTTAGAGTTATGTTATATATGTATTTTTTTTAATCATTGCAAAATTTTTTTTCCTGCATACATTAGTTTTAGAATTTTCTGTCAGTTTTTGTTAGCAGAATAATAATCATTGTAATAACAACTTTGGAGTGAGTAAAACTTATATAAAACTGGTAAAAATTGAATGAATCCATTCACTAATAAGAACGTTTTTTGGTGATTCAATAATTAGTAAGTGCTAAATTTATTGCTTTCATATAAATGAGTTACAATTTGTTACATTTGTTCATGAAATCACAATGTAAATATATTGGAGTTAGGCATTGCAATACCGGGATATCGAATACCGGTATTTTGAGCTATTTGTACAATTTTGTAATACCGGTGTTCACAAGTTTAAATACCGGTTTTTTGGTATTTACTAGAAACAAACGCACACAGAACATATGTTAATATTAGTTTCTAAAACACGGAACAGTTTACTCTTAATGATGGAATGATTTTTGAAACTGAAAAATCCAATCCAAAAAGCAGTGATCAGCTTAAATCTGCAAATTAATTTTTCCAATTGTGAATTCGATTTTATATCTAAACCGTATCAGCTCTATTTCCAAAAAAACCGGCTAAGTATTATGTCAGAGAGATTTTAATGTATTAACACTAATGCAACAATAAATTCCATGTTGTAATCACTGAAAGCACACATGTTGCACATATTACTATCTGAAGAATTATATATTATTTTAAAAAATCGCATAGAAAAAATGGAAACAGAATTAGAAAATGTCTTAGGGTATTTACATATAATTATAATTATTTTAAAAATGAAAAAGAAGAGAAGAGACTAATCAGTTCAAATTTGATCTAGTTTATAATAAATTTTCTTAAAATGTTTTACCCACAATCAAAAGAATTCGGTGCAGTTATCAAAGATGATGATGACACTAATGTCGATAGTGAAAAGGAATTGTCTCTTGAACAAAAAATAGAATTAGCGACAGCTAAAAAAATTTCAACAAACCAAAATACAATACAGAAATCAGCTATATGCAAAACCATCTGAAGAGAAATCAATTTCTTTGCAGATGAGAGATTTAGAGGTAAATACGTGAAAAAAGTATATCGCGCATTGCTAACAGTACCACCAACTTACGTAGATGCTGAAAGAGCGTTTTCGACGGCTGGTAATTTTTGCACAAAATTACATTTCAGGTTTAATGACAGTACAATTGATGCATTATTGATCACATTTCAAAAATTTGTAATAGTACCACTGACTGGACAGTGATATTTATACTTTTTTGTGATTTAAATAAATAAGATGTTCCTCTACTTTTTTGTGATTCTCTATGTACCTGTTATAATTTGTAAATTGCAAATTATTTTTTTTGTGTGTGATATTTGCACTCTCTAATAAAACTGGCAAATAAAACAAAGGAACACCTGTGTTTTCTTCCTTTTTCTAAAATTGTTACTACCAGTATTCCGGTATTAAGATTTTAAAAATACTGAATACCGGTATTGAACTTTTCGCCCGATATTGCAATCCCTAATTGGAATTATTATATTAGTTATATAATTTTATATTTGGGATTATTGCAATTTCTTTTTAAAATTCTTTCCATTTCAAATCTTTTATGATTCTACAAATGCATGATTTTCTGTCTTTTTAGGTGATTTTTCAAATCTTAATGAAGGTGATTCCCCCAAAGCTGTGAGCCCAATTTTAGAAACAGCTCTTCCAAGTGCATCTGAATCAGACAGTAGTAAAGGTATTTATATGTTACATCTGCTATATATGTATATTTATTTGTTTTTATAGTTTACCTAAAAATATAGAGCATCAGAAATATAAGTAATCTTATTTGTGTATATATTTATTACTTCCCAAGAACTGCTGCAAATATTTATTACTAAATTATATTCAGTTACAATATTTATATAATACAGTATTAATTCAAATATCATCTACACTATTAAAATTCGTAGGTAAACAAACATATCTATCTATGCGCCCCTATCTTCTCACGAACCGCATGACGCAGAAACTCACCAAAAGTACCAAAAATTCGGGAATGATCCGAGGAATCCGTTTTGACCATTTATATTCCGATATTTCAATTAGTTAAAAAGATATTAATTAAAACCCTTAAAACGCATAATTAGTGCCATTTTTCATTGCCAGGGGCCAAGTTTAAATTTTTTTTTTTTTTTTAA
>BMAV01019426.1:231517-242744 GCA_019973955.1 Trichonephila inaurata madagascariensis
ATATATATATATATATATATATATATATATATATAGGCTTTACTCTATATACATATATAGTCCTTTTTTTTTCCCCCACACTTCATATGTTTATTCAAACGATCAGAAAAAAATCATTTCAATAGCTTTCTGTAAGATTCATCATTTATAAATAATGGGGGTGGGGAATAGCTCTACACTCAAAAAAAGCCACTGTAACACTGGGCTATAAAGAGATGAAAGAAACATGTCTGACAATGGGAAGATGTGGAAGAAATTTCGAAAAAGGGAATTGTAATGATGTTAATATAGAATTCATATATACACAACAGGAGATGCTGACAGCTAGAGGAGAAGGGTAATTTCCATGACAATATGTTATACATTTAAAAATGTTCATACAACGAAAGGGGTAAATGAAGGGGAAAGAAACCTGTCTGACAGTGAAAAGAAATCGAAAAAGGGAATTTTGATGACATCATTGTAGCAATCACTCACATTGTACGCGTACACACCCACCATGAATTGAAAAATTTTAGATTCATTTTGACATGTTTTATTTAAATAATGGCTTTGTGAAACAGCACATGAATAATCATCTTCTCATGGTACATCAATTGAAAATTTAAAACTTTAATCATGATTATATCTTGATCTAAAAAATGTTGATATTTCAAAATCCTTTGATATTGCATATTTCTCACCTATTTTCTTTTCTCATTTTATTTATTATTTATAGTATAAATGAGACAAAAGAAACATTTTAATTTCTATATTTTATATGATACAATATATTCTATATTTCTCTGTACAAAAGTGTAATTGTATCTGGTTATGAAATTTTACTCTAACATTTATCTGCATAAAGAAAGAAAAAAAAATGAATTTTTGTAGCATTTCATATTGTGTTTTGTGTAATTATCAGAAAAATAAATATATTCTTATTTATTATTTTAAAGCGGCATTGACTTGACATTGATTTTTTACTGAGTAAGTAATACCTTGTGCATGTATCTCTGATTTCCAACTTTAGTGACTATACTTTTCAGAAATGTAGAGTATATAGTAGAATTGGTTTCTCTGAAGAACAATGTGTATATTTTCTTAGTTGTGCTAATTTAATTATCTTAGATTTCTTTTCTAATGTTTTTATATTCAATTCCTTTCATTCTTGATCAATTATTTCTTGTTGATTGTGACTGATTTTTTAATAATTCTTTATATGAAAGCAAGTGTTTTGGGATTGTCTGATTAAAGATTTTAAACTCCTTTTAAGAAATAAATGTTAACATGTAAAATTTATCAATGTTCATACACTTGTTTTCTCGTAAGTTTTAAAATACCATAAAATCCAGCGTATAATGCCTATTTTTAACACCAAAAATAAGATCGAAATTTATGGGTTCATATTGTAAGCCGAGTATAAAAAGACCTCTACATATGTCAAAATCCTATGTATTTAAAAAAAAATGACGTACCTTATCCTAAAAATATACTGTTTTTATCAAAATTCTGGGATAATACTTTGAATAAGTTACTTCAAAACATAGAGCATTGCATACTGAAATTTTTAGCTTTCTTCTTTAAAAAAGGGTGTGCATTATATCAGCAGTCACCAAACTTTTTGACCTTATGGACCAGTAAATTCATAATTTAAATCTCACCAACCACTAATAGAATTTTTTAAGTGTTAAATACATTTATAAAAGAAATTGTGATCTAAGAACATATAAAATGTGCCTAGTTAATAAAATGAAACTATTAATTGTAACCAAATTATGAAAACTTTATTAATGAACCTTAATAAAAATAAACACAAAAACTGTAAAAACAAAACAATTAAAAAATGGTTTCAGTATATCAAACTTTTAGCATTATATATTCTTAGTGTGATGGATGTTCCTGCTTACTTGAAATAAGATAATAGATATTTGGATCTAATATTGTTATTGCAAGACGGAGAACTGCATTTATTTCAAGCTGAGATCGATACAGTGTTTTGATGGCTGTGACAGATGAAAAGGCCTTTTCACATAAATAAGTTGTGAATAATGGCCTCAATTCATGTGATGTCATAGTCACGTGATAGTGAGCCAAGGGATTCTAGCCAATCAATTCAAAAATTCATGTGACGTCAGTCACACGATAAAAATTTATTGTGTCTCCAGCTAATCAGTTCACGCGCCTCGGTGTTGCCAAGTTTTGCTCCTTGCAGAAACTTTCTCTTAAAAAGTACATATGTATACAAAATGCATTTTATTTAAAAGTATAATCATAAAATGCGATTTTTTTTAATTTTAAAAAATCTTTTTGAAGAAATTTTTTTCCCTTACATTTAAACATCTTTATCCAAATATGAAATTTAAAATTTTATCTGAGTTTTACAAATAGAACAACAAGTACTATTAGTTTAATGTTTGTCTTTGTCATGTGATGTCATAAATTGAGCCCATTGAATCAAAATTTTCATTGTCTGTTCACAAAGAAAAGGGAACTTTTTATGGAAAGCCAAAACTGAGATCTTGATAAGGATTAGTGAAATTTAAATTTGAGAGTTTTGTTGGGCAATAGGTTAGTGAGGCTTTCTTTTAGAGACATGCTTAAATTATTATATTGAATTTTTGCTGCAAACGGATCAATTATCCACATATTACCATGTCAGTATAATTTATTTATCGTGGCATTATTCTATGAAGCAGAGTTTTTATAACTTTTCACGTATTGTTATAAATTGAATTATTTTTCAATGCATCTTAAAACACAACTCAATGTGATGGGTAAGTATATTCCACATTTTTCTGGGGACCAGAGAAATTTTCTCGCGGACCACCACTTTGGCGACCCCTGCATTATATAATGAATATACCTAAAACTTAAAAAATGTAGCTTGAAGGTTTAGGTGTGTGCTATACGCTGGATTTTACTGTAAGTTACAAAAACAATAAGACTTTATTTTCATCATAAAATTTCTTCTATATGCAATATCACTCTTTTAATTATCTATTGACTAATTACGGTATACTGTTAATTTTCTTTGAAAACTTTATATTATGTTTTAATAAAAAATGAAATTTATTACTTGTAAAATGGTGATAAACTTACAATAATTTTCTTTTTATTGCACAGTTCCGTTTCGAGTCAAATCCATGTTCTCCTTAGCAGATCAATCAGAGACAAAATTGAAAGATTCACTTTTAAATGGTAGTCAAGAGAAGCTCCATTTTGTAAGTTCATCATCTGTAAATACAAGTCAACATTCAAAATCCAGTGCCAATTACTCTGCTACTGATGAAGATCTAGATGTTGACAAAATTGTGTTAAATTCTATAGATGATGTCATTCACGTCTGACTTGTTCATCTGTGATGCCTTTGACCTGCAGAAATTTCTAATTTGATTAGTACATGCATCATCAAACAGCTAATGTGATTTGTTTTTTTCTAGCTATTTGTATATGTAGATAGTTGATGCAGGATTTGCTCTAGAGATACATACATTCCTCTTCCATAAAATTACTTGTTATGAGATTTATAATGACTTCTATATTACAACCTTTCATCTTTCATAGAAACGTCATTTTGCTGCAAATCAAATTATTACAGTTTCAAGATGAAATTGAATTTCTCCCACTGATCTGAATCAGATTTTTTTAATGAAAATAAATACATGTGTTCAATACAGCAGTCCTTCATTTCTATTGATAATTGATCAAATCATTTGAATTTAGTTTAAGAAAATAATTTTTTTTGTATACATTTTGTTTTTCATTTTTATTAAAAGGTATTGAAAATAAATTCTAATAAAAGCATTTCAGTATCATAACAAATTGTATATAGAAGATTTTGTGATACTATAAATGATTTTATATGATAATTGAAACTGCCTGTAGATGTAATTTATTTTGGTTATAATTTATTTGGTTTGGAATAGTGGGCCCCTTGGCGAAGTTAGTTTTTTGGCGATCGGTCGCCAATCAACTTTGTAAATTCTAGAAACACTTACTGCTAAAGTAAGTTGCTTAACAACCGATTCTGGTCTAAAAAAATTAACTCTGCCAAGGGGCCCCCTATTCTACACTTTAACCGTATAACTACTAGCGATATTTTCAATTAATTTTCTTTAATTAAAGTTTTATAGGAAAATATTAATGTGTATTCCATTTTCCCCTTGATTCTGATGTAAGCCATAAATACTTTGTTATTCCTAAAGGAAATTATGCTCTTAATTCATCAATTAATCAATGTTTTTATAAAAATGTCAAATATTCATGTAGATTAAAAATATAGAAAAATACTTTTACTTATATTTTTTGAGTGACACGAGTGAAACAAGTATTTAATAAACAATTCCACATTTTCAATTTCATCTAAGTTTGTTAATAAAACATGTAAATACTATGCTTATACTTAGTACGAATTTAGAAAATATAGATTTTTATATTGTATAAAATGCTCCTTGTATATTGCTTCTTTTAATTGTTGTCCTTGTCTTTCCATATATCCATTGTTTGTTACCTTCCAGGTTCTGTAGTCAAAATCTATTGATAGTGAGAAAATTGTTACTGAATAATAATTTATTCCTATTAAATATTAGAAGTTAATTTAAGGGAGCACATATCAACTGAGAGTGCTATATTTGTTTAAAGGTAAATTTTATGAGTAGAATAATCAAAAAGTTATTCCTGTAAATTATAAAAACAAATTATATTAATGATATATAGAGAGAACCATTAGTTTTAATGTACAAAAAAGAAAATTATTTTTAAATCATTGCAAAGTTATTTGCAATTAAAAGTTAAAACAATATTGAAGTGTTGATTTTATTCAAAATGGTGGATAGTTGTATTATCGTTTTCTATTTCCTGTTGTTCAATTACATTTTAAAAACTAATTTGGTAATTTAAAATTGATAATATATAATTGTATTCAAATTTCAGTGACATTTTCTTATTTAGTTGAATGTGTGATATTAGTAAAAAATTATTAAAGTTGAAATTTTTAATTGAAAATTAATATTTTTATTATGATTTAAGTATACTTTCATTATGAATTGAGGTTACTTTTCAATTGGTTTCTATTTGAATTAGAATTGACTTTGTTAAAAATTAGATATATTCAGTTTTTAAATGCAAATAATATTTATCTTTTTTATAATACAAAAAAAAATCAGTTAATTTCTAAAATTTTTATTTCCATTTTCTAAATTTTCATATGTTTTTTTATTATTATTATTTTAATATGTATAAAGAAAAATTATATAGTAATAAGCATATTTTTATGCACATATGAATTCTATATACAGACATGTCAACATTCAATATTAGATTATGATTGCAATCTACGAAATATTATTGATATATTGTAACATAATCTATGACATTCCTCATCTATTTCGAAAATATTTTTTTAATAATTGAATATTCTTTTATTTTATGTTGCTTATAAATTACTTTTTTTTTGTCTGATATTGTATTCCATTTCAATAGTTTTTTGTAAATATGTTTGGTTTAGTTAACTATTTTTTGGACTATTATAACTTTTTGCTATAAAATTATTTGTTATTTCAGTTCACTTTGCAATTAATGTTTCTCTTTTCCTGGGATATACCTTACTTGGGTGTATTACCAATGTTTTAAATATATAATCAACCTGCATCTTTCAAAATAAATTGGAAAGATTCTTTTTTATATCTTGGAATTATATAATTTTTTTTTTCCTGTTACCCAAATTGGACATTTATTGATAGTGGAAATGTTTTTATAAAATTTATTACTTACAATATATATGTATTGCTTTCTTTAAAATTTCTAATTATAGAAAAACCACTCCCAGTTGACATGGCTGTGTATATCTACTAATTCCAGAACTTATCTTTTGATTGCATATAATATGAAAACATTTTTCACTGAGTTGGCATTGTGATGTGTGCATAACAATTGATAAATACACTCTCCTATATATTTTTTTATTTATATTTAAAAAAAAATTGTGTAAAAAAATTTCCTTTGTTATAATTCAGTGGCTTAATAATTTTTGTGAGAATATTGTTTTAATATAAATGTGAAAAATCATTAACAGTCAGAATTCTTATTTGAACATAAATATCTTCTGTGTGTTAACTTAATTGTATAAAGAACAAAATATATCAAAAGAAATGTCCATTTCTTACCTTGTGCAATCAAATGAACAGTATTTTTTTGTGTACAAAATAAGCATTTCTCAAATGTCTAAGTAAGTTTTTATTTTAAGACTAAAATTTCAAATTTGATTTCCTTGACAATTTAAAATCTGATTGATCTTCTGAATAAAAATGAGAAGAAAAGCTTATCAGAAAAATCATAATTTCTCATTGACTCTGCAAAGTTAAACATTATATAGATTTAATAGAAATGAAACTTGTTATATAGCTGGAATACTGTAACGCGTATGAAAAAGAAATGTCTTACATTATGAATTAGTTTTACAATAAAGAAATCTGTGCTCTTGGAAGTTAGATTTTTTGTTATATAAGTAAAAAAATATGTTGAAAGTTATTGTCTTGGCGTTCTTTAAATCTTAATTGTCATGTTAAGTAATTAAAGGAATTAGTATAATAAAAATTACCGTAAAATCCAGCGTGTAGTGTGCATCAGCACATAACGCTCACTTATACTTTCAAGCTGCATTTTTTAAGTTTCAGATATATTTGCAGTATAATGCGCACCTCTTTTTTTACGAAAGTACCTAAAATGTACGAAATCAATCAATCAAATGCAGAATATGAAAAAATTCATCATTTGTAATATGGATAGATTCTGTGGAATTGTTAAATTATCTTTCCATTTCTTTGTAATTAATCTTAACTGCTAAATAGGCACAGAAAAAAGTATTTTTAGATAAATATTTAGATTACAATACTTTCAAGCTGCATTTTTTCATTTTTAGGTATTTTCGTTGTATAACGTGCACCCTTTTTTCTTACAAAGAAACTTGAAATGTACAAGAATTATGTTTTGAAGTCATTTATTCAAGGTATTATCCCATGCTTTTGAAAAAAATAATATACTTCTAGAACTACAACCCTTTTAGCTCATAAGGTATAATATTTCTTTTAAATAAACAATAAATAAAAGTATTAATTTTTTTTTTTTTTTTTTTTTTTAATGATCATCACTTTTTTATTTTTAAAGCCATCTTTTTATACTCTGCATATAACACACCAGTAAATTTCTATCTTTTTCGTTAAAAGTATGCATTATATGCTGAGTTTTACGGTAATTAGCAAAAAGAAATTGAAAATTTTTTACTTGTATATTACTAGTTTGAGAAATGCTATGTTTGTGTTTCCTCTCATGTGGCCTTTGGTTTTTGAACAAACTATTCTGTTACTGAAACATTACATGTATGGTGCTCTTATGTAAACTTTGTACATTTTATAATTATGTGGTGTTCTTTTCTTTTATCCCATCTAGAGTGAATTTTTCAAATCATCCAATCAAATATGTATATATGCATAGTTTTAATCTGTTGAAGAGCATCTAGTGAGTAGGCAAACCTGTTTTACTCTGTTGATTCTTGCCACCGTATTAAGTTAGCACATGTTTTCCCTCATCTTTGTATTGTGTGATCTTTTTTAGTAGTCAGAGTGCAATACTCCCTGCTGTTCTTTTTTTTATTTATATGTTAAAAAATTGACATTGTGTACAGTTGTAAACTTTACAAATTGAAAGCATTTTTAAAATGTGATGAAATTAAAATCTGTTTTCTAGTTTGTTATGTTTTTTACATATTTCCTTTTCACAAATGCATCAATTTAATTTATGTTCATTTATACGTATCGCTATCAGTTTGTACAATTTTTCGGTACTCAATAATTATTCACAAACCACTATAAAATAAAAATGTGCCTTTATGTAAAATAATTTTTCAGTCATGTTTCAATTGTAATATTTTATTATATGAAGCTATGATTTATTTATTTTTTATTGATTTAAATTTAAAACGTTAACCAAAGTTTCTCCCTTTAGTTTTGGTAAAAATGATACCCATCTGTACAACAACTTAAATTCATTTATTTCCAATCATTGTGATGTGGGTCTGTTAAAAAACGGCAATGCGGAAAAAACTTATGAAATGGAAATTTTTTTAAAGAAATTTCAACAAAAAATTACTGTTTCCTATATTTAGTATGAGAGTCAAATGGTAAAATAATATACTTAAATTAGTAGATAATAAAGGTACAAAGTGATTTAGAATCTTAAATACCGTAGCCTGCCCTAGAACTTTTTCATCCTGGAATGGAATCCAGTCATTTTCTATCTAAAAAATATTACTTGGAAAAACCAACATTGAGGGGGATTATTTTGAAACCTGTCCAGGTAATATTTAAAAAATGCCAACTTTGTAGATTATAATGCTTTAGTTTAAAATTTATTTTTGAATACATAAGTATATGTATATATTTAGTGGGAATTGAAATTTGTGTGCGTGTTACTAATTATTTTTCATAGTTATTAACATTTCATAATTTTTTTTTAATTCATTGTAAGAAAATTTAAAGCTAAAAGTTATTGAATCAATTTTTGTTAATTAAATTTAGCCACTTATTCTGGCACTATAAAGACTAAACTGGTGTAATATACAAACATGGAAAAAAAAATTTTTTCATTTTCTTAAATTTTCCTTTTAAAGAAATATTTTCTGATCAGTAAAATTAAATGTTTTGGATACATTGAAAAAAATTATTTTTTGCAAAATTGACAATTTATTAGGAGTAACTATAAGTATATTAGTCATGGCCCTGAACTATAGTGTATAAATCTTAGCTTATTATGTGAATTATGCATATACATTATCATGCCATAAGTATCCAGGCACCAATGGTACGAATGGTCCTGAGGTATATATACTAATATGTGTTATAGTCCCCTTTTAGCATCGATATCAGCCTGCACATATCTGGATAAACTTGATACCAGTTTGTGATAATTAGCCACAGGGGTACTTATGAATTATTGCAACAATCGCCTGCGTTCAAGCTATTTTACCAAGTTGGCAACCCTAATTTCACCTGTGTTGTATGCGCTGAATTGGCAATCCTGTGCTTCGTTTCATATAATGTTGCCAATAGTTTGCGATAATACTTAAGTACCGCCATATGAATTGACATCTAGTCGTTCATCTCCGCTGAAGTAAGTGTCTGCAGTGGAAATGTGGTCGATTTGGCTGGTTACGTAACCTGTGCCTCAAAATTGTTCTAAGGGATATAGGTTGGGGCTATAAGGAGGCTAGTCAGGTTTCAGTACATCCATTTTATCACACCATACCGTTTCAAGTCTCGATGAGGGAATGAAGCAATTCTGCTGAAATAGAGAAATGAGCCTTCCCCGAAAAGAAACTCCCTTGAGTTCGGATAGTAGCATTGTCCAGAATGTTCACATACATCTCAGAATTCATGTTTCCAACCACAAGAATTAAGGAACGCGTCAATCTACATTTCACCCTCCAACCGACTGCACCCACGACTTGGAGAAAATTTTCGCCCTCGGACACTCCTCCATTTTATGCGGAGATTTCAACACCCACCATACTCACTGGGGCTGTCTTCACGACAACTCCACAGGGCTGCATATCAAAAACTTAATCGACGATACTGATATACTAGCCCCCGACACACCCACACGTTTTGGCTATAACTCCGCTTCCACAATCGACTTCGCTCTAACAAGAAATTTCTACTGGAATTCCAGTATTATTTCTCTGCCGGAGCTTAGTTCAGACCACAATCCTTTAATTCTAAGCTTCCAAACCACAATCCAGTTTAATTTTCCTACACGAACTGACTGGGAACGCTTTCGAACACACCTCTCAAACACGCCCACTTTTCAACCAATCACAGCTCACACGGGAGAGGAAATTAAAAAGCAGTTCTCCACACTCACAAATCAGATTCTCTCGCGGCCTACAATTCAGCTTCGAAACCCATACACACGAACAATAATGTTTACATTGATAGTGATTTAAAAACGCTCTTTAAACTTAGAAATAAAGCTCGCAAAATTTATGAATACACTCGCCATCCATCAGATAAAACTATTCTAAATAGACTCCAACACAAAATTCACAGGGAAGTCCGTGACTTCACTCAAAAACAGGGAAGAAACGCTCACTTCTGGACACTGATGACGGCTCTTTATGGGGCTTATCCAGAAGTTTCAGGAAGAAGAGATCTCCCATTCCTACACTCAAAGGTCACAGCACCATAGCATATTCGGACACTGAAAAAGCTGAAACATTAGCGGACTCTCTCGAAAATCAATTTAAACTGAACGACATTTCCAATCCACAACACGACAAAAACCACACACGGCTGGTTTCTAGATTTTTCACTAACGATAACAATTTCGATGATAACCCTATAAACCCTCTGAAATTCTTACCTATATTAATAAATTAAAAATTAGGAAAGCCCCAGGAAGGGAAGGAATTTCGAACAAGATGGTTCGAAACTTTAATAAATCCACTACCTTTCAAATGACTAACATTATTGAAAATATCCTAAAAGTGTGTGGGGGTTATACTTCCCACAAGCCTGGAAAACAGCTTCAGTTATATCCCGATTTTGAAACCTGGTAAGGATCCAACTTTACCAGAAAGTTTCAGACCCATCTCATTGCTCCCGATTCTCAGTAAGTTAGCTGAGAAAAGTATTCTAAACAGGCTCTGCTTACATCTCAACACTAATGACATTCTCATTCCCCAGCAGCACGGCTTCCGGGCTGAACTCTCCACATCACACCAGCTTCTGCGGATGGTGGAGTATATTAAAACAGGATTCAAAGATCGGAACTCAACAGGAGCTGTTTTCCTTGGTATCCAAAAAGCCTTTGATAGAGTATGACACACAGGCTTGATCAAAATTAACACCCCTCCTCATCTAATCAAAGTAATCTCTTCTTACCTTTGCAATAGAACTTTCTCTGTCAGAGTGAATAACATCCACTCTCTACTAATAGACCCGTACAATGTGGGGTCCCACAAGGAAGTTTATTAGCCCCTGCCCTTTTTTTAATATCTATGTAAATTATATTCCTAGGACCAGCCAGACCACAATTTGCATGTATGTTGATGATACCTCGATCTGCGCTCAAAGCAACGAACTTGCTCTCATCACACTTTCTACACAAACACGTAGCGAAATTAGAAGAATGGTTCTCAATCTGGAAAATCGCATTAAATGTATCAAAAACAGAGGCCGTCTTCTCTCACCAC
>BMAV01019426.1:250528-292442 GCA_019973955.1 Trichonephila inaurata madagascariensis
AAAAAAAATCAACACTCACTCCCCCTTCCACTCGATATTTCCCCTTCAGCTGTATTTTTAATTTGAGATAGAGAATAATTTCTAGTTGCAATCACGCGCGTTTCTAATACATCGATCATCACGAAATTGTAGTCGCTTATGACCATTGTAATGTTTTCACACAGCTCTTGGATAACTATTTATTTAAGTATGAAAATCATTAAAAAAAAATAAAATTTGTATATTCTTTTACAATTCAATAGCAAAAGGATCCGTAATGATTTCGAGTCTCTTTCACATAAAATAAGGGTGTAACTTCGCCCGCTGGAGAAAAGTCCCATTCAAATCGTGAGTAAAAAGGGTTCACTTTCGGTAATTCCTCACCGAGTCTGAGTGAGTTCGCTGGCTCCAACTTCGCCGTACTCTTTCGCACTCTCTTCCGTTCCCTGATCTTCCAAGCTGGGAGACCGCTGTACTTCGCGGGCTCGTTATCGCTTTTTTTCTATCCCTCAAGGGACGTCCAAACGGCTCCCATCAAAAATCCAGTCTCTCTCGCCCTTCTTATATCCTCTCTAATCTCTCATCATCATCCCTCTGTGATCTCTTTGTCGGACTCAACCCCTCTTGTTCTTTTGCCGCCTTCCGATCTCGGCTCCCTTGATCTCTTACCCTACTGCAGCGCCAAATCGATCTCGTTTCCTGTTCTCACGTCCAAGAGGCGCCGAGGCTGGGTGCACATTTGTACGTTTTCAGACACGCCGTCGTCACCGAATTGCGGGAAAGTGTGAAAACACAAGGTTAAGGCACCTCTTTTTGATGGTCCGATCGGCCGGGGAAAAAGGTTCCGAAACTTGACGACCCAGTTACGAAATTCCTTCCCAGCAATTAGGGAAATGCCTGGAATTTTGGCAACGTCTGTCGGCAAGGGATCTGTTAGCAAATAGGGGGAAGAGATCGGCTTCGTCACACCATTAATAGGTTTTCGATCAAAATCGTTTCCACGAGTTTTGAAAAAAATTTTTTTTACATCTCTTTAATGCAATCTCAATTTCAGCAGTGGGCCTACTTTTATTCACTGTTTCAATTTATACTAATTTTTAAAAGAACTGTTATATATTTGTGTGTGGTTTCTAAATATAATTAACGGTGTCAATTCCTGGTATATCTTCAAATCTCATAGGAATTTCAAGAAGTGTTTTACATTTGAATCAATATGACGCCCTAAGTTTAAAACCCTCTGAAATGAAACCAGTTTTTAGTTGAAGAGTTTTGCCCTTATCCTTCCACGTAACAATAAGCGATCCTAAATCACGTGAAGAGTAAATCAAGTCTTCTTTCTTGGACCACAAACAAAACAAAAAGAATCAGTATAAATATATATAAATAGGGCAACTACATCTATTTTATCCAATAAAATCTTAAAAAATTCTACTTCAATAAAAATATACACTTTTTAAAAAATATCGTTTTTTGGCGTTTAAGATGAAATCTACAGTTGAGAGTAATTTATTGCATTTTTGAAAGTTGAGTACATAATCATCAATGATGATGTTAAATGCTAGATGATACACATCACACAAACATACTACACATTTTTTAAGTAGCTATGAGATTTTGAGTTAATTATGCACATAATTAAATCTTACTAATGATAATTTGAAATATTTAAATCCTCATTCAGTGTTTGTAGAATGTGCATCATCTATCTCAATATGCATATTATGTTTATAATTTACGTCTTACAAGGGAAGGGTACGACTAAAGAAATTAATTTTGGGACGAAACTTGGCGTAATAGAAGTACTCGTTTAAGGCTCCCTTTACACCAAACGACTCCGATTCTTCACCATTAAACTTGTCTGATCGACCAAGATTCGGCTTCGTAATTTCCCGCTCAAATAAGCGAAGATTCGCTTCCCTCCAACCGAAACCGGTTCAATCCGCTGTCATTCTCATTCACGCGTGATTCGGCAGGTCAGATTTTCTTCACTCAATCACCAGCAGCTATTTCTTAAAGAAAAAGCGAATTCAAACAAATAGTGTGTTTATTTTTATTGTTTTTATGTTATTAGTGATTTTTTCACATAAAGTTTATATTAAAGAAACTGATTTCAGATGTTTGAATTTCTCTGTTAGGGTTAGCATGAGTTTGTTTTTATGCCAATAGATGGCGCTTATATTTTTGGCATTCATAGTATTCTTCATTATGTAAACTAACTCTAGTTTTTGTCGCCGAGTAAGAGGTATTTTATCCCTGTTAATCTTGCGCAAATAATAAAATTAATTTTGCATGTATTATTTTATTCAATTTTAGAAATTTGGAAACTTTATTCGTTACTTTTTAATACTTTAAAGCAAAATGTGTTTTTTTTGGGAGGGGAAGGAATATTCTGAAGGATGTTTGAAATAGCTTCAAAGATCAATTTGATAACTATTTAATTTTGGGAGAGAAAAAAATTAAATATAAGAATTCTAAAATAAAACACCAATATTGTCGATAATTTTAATTTTTTAATAAGATTCCATTTTATTACTACATAGATCTCAAATTTTTTGTTATTTGAAACAAAATGTAAATGGCATGTAAAATTTTTTAATTCGTTAATGTATTAGAAAACCATTTTTAAATACATAATCAAAAAATAGTTGTTATATGCTACACAAAAGCTGTAGTATATAACATTTGAAATGCCTTTTAAAAACATTAGATATATTGTTTGTTAAAGTATTATTATATAGTATAGTTAAAGCATTATAATATAGTTACAATACATATTTATTATTTGTTACTACTTTTCAGACTATAATTACACTTCATACTAACAGGCAAAATATAAAACCGTTCTTATATTTTTTGTTTTATGTATTTCAATTTGAAAATAAATGAATAAGGATACAGTAGCGAAATTAATAGCTTAAAACATTAAAAACAGCATCCATGTTTGACAGTAACTGATGGAAGAATGAGTGACCCGTGGTGGTGTGAAGGCAAATCTTTGTTCATTCAGAATCACTGTGAATTGGAAAGATTGCTACAGACTCGGAATCGTTTGGTGTGAAGGGAGCCTAGGGTGTTCAACCCGAATGGCCAGTCAATTCAGAGAAAATAGCCTCTGAAATTCATGCTTACCTTTTACACAATTAAGTTTCAATTGGCCTCCAGCAACTCAGTGGCATAGTTGGTAGTATGCCTGCTTTCTACACCAATGGATAGGGTTTGAATCACGTGATCAGTTTTCTTAAAAATTAATTTAATTATTTTTTAAAAATAAATTTATTTATGCAAGGTTTGTTAAATATTAAATGATATTTTTTATGCAATTTTATAAATATATTTTTATATTAATAAATAATATTTATAATAAAATATATACCAAATATTAAATGATGTTTTATATAAAAAAATTAGTTATAAATAGTTTTATAATGTGAAATACAATATACTATAAATAAAATATTACATATAATGTAAAATAATTTATAAAATATATTATTATTAATGTTAAATTAGTTATTTTATAATTATATAAAATATTTAATATGTCCTTTTTATATAAATAAACTTATTTAATTTTAAAAAAATTTAATTAATTGGAAAAAAAACATTATCGCATGATTCGAACCCTTTCCGCTAGCGTACTACCAACTACACTACTGAATTGCTGGAGGTAATTAAAACTTAATTCTATAAAAGCTAAGCATGAATTTTGAAGGCTATTTTCTCCAAATTGACTGGCCATTCGGCAGAATTACATTGAGGGTTGAACACCCTAAAGAGGAGTATTACTATTACACAAAGTCTCAACCTCAAATGAATTTCCTTAGTCGTACCCTCCTCCCCCTGTTAGCAAAATCCACGAATAAAAATAGATACTTAATGCTTTATGAGAAACCTTTTTTTTTAAAAAAAATCAGACATGGATGTGTTTAATATAAATTAGATTTACACATAGAAATACTCGGAAAACTTATATTTACTCGAAATGGATAACATTAAATTTGTTCACTGTTATTTTCGCCTTCACATTAATTTTGGAATAAAAATTTTGCAAATTTTAAGAAATAATAAGAAAATAAAAACTGATACTTTGATAAAAATCCATTCAAAATAAATGAGTAATTCTGAATTATCATGGTTAATAAAAATCTAAAAAGATGTAACCAATTTTTTTAAAAAATTGTTGAAATGTTACATAAGCAGTCATTATACAATCTGTTCAATAATCTTTTGAAAATAAAATTTGGTATACTTACAACAGATACATAATGTTTGACTATTTATAAAATAATTTTTATATTAAATATCAATTAGAACTATCTATTTTGAATTAAATAGAGCAAAATAAGCAACTTGTGAATTGAAGCCAAGCTAAAGATTTTAAATTAATCTCTTAACCCCTCAGGCATTTGTGCCACGATAATGCAGATCAAATAACAAGTTATATAACTTTTAATGTAATTTTCTCAGGAATACCTGAAGGTGTCCCACCAATTTATTCTACTTCTTAGCCTTTATTAATGAGTAAAACTCGAAAAAAAACTGACAATTCTGAAGCGCAGCGATGCTTGGGTTTCTCCTTATAATAAAAATCATCTAATGATGTTTCAACTTATAGTTAAATAAATGCTATATAGATGGCACAACAAACAAGGCATAATGCCTATGCATGAGAGTTTCTTTGTTGTGTTATCTTTGGTGTAAGGAGGGAGTGGCCTCCAATGTCAGTGTCTAGGTTTTGTAAATAATGTCTTTGTCCTCCAAATAAAACCTTTAAAACCCTGCTCAAGTTGGAATAATTTTGATTATGCTTTATACATTATTAATTTGTTAAAGTAATTGTGTAAGAACTGTTATAGATATGACAGCAAACAAGCACAACTTTTTAATCTAAAAAAAATATTGCTATACATGTATTTGAAATAAAACATCAATATATTACATTAAAATTCAAAACTGAAATTATGCAAAATCTTTTTATTGAAAGCACAACTAAGAGAAAATTGTGTAATATATATGAAATACACAAAGTGGACATGGAATTAAATGAGAGTTTATATAATACAACCCAAAACCAAAATTATTGATAAATAACAATGGGATGAAAAAAATAAAATAAAAAAGACTAAGTTGTTCCTCAAGAAAATATACTTAATCACTGCTTTTTTTTGTTCTTTTACTTTCTAAAAAATAAATGTAAAACATTTTTTAATTCAAGTTCAGTTCATTTTTTTGATATTTTCTTAGGTATAAGTAAAGCTATATATATATATATATTTATAAACACAATACATGGTATAGATGTTATGGAAATTCACATTCTCTTTCAATGCCAACAAATTTCAGCTGCTCAGTTGGTCCATATCTAAAAGAAAAAGTAATAAATTTCATTTAGATAGGAAACACAAAATAACATTTCAAAATTTTATAACTACTTATGAATTTGAAGGAGGAAAAAAAAAAAAAATCAAATATTTTCATGTTACAAATGATTTAACTACGAAGTTGTTTTGAATCAGTATCACAAAGGCTAATGAAAATGGATTGTGTGAATTTGTGTTATAATCCAGTAATGAGAACAATGCTTGAGCTGGCTTTCTATTTTTCATATTCCCACCAAGTCAAAATTAACTACAAGGGTTATTGCTGTTATTGCAAAGAAAACTATTCCCAATGCAGTAACATGTCTGCTGGAAGCTTTCCATGAAAAAGGGGGTGTCCTTAGATCCTGATGTCCTTAGGATCTGTATATGTTGGAAACCCTCAAAGTGCAACATATATTTCTAGAAACATAATGTACTCCCATTTATGAGGGCCTGTCACCCACAGATTCATTAATAAAGTATCCATATGATGACTTTTGAATGGGACAAAAATAATATAGTTGGGTCTATTTTAGGATAAGTTTGGGTCTAAAGTACGATCATTTGTACTACCTTTGCAGTATGAAAGTCAGTGTTTTTAACATCCAGTCTTTCCATGACTTCAGTTGTTTCTACAAAGTAATTTATGATCTTCAAAAAAATTACTCTATTACTTGATAAAATAAAAAATTAGCAAGCAACTGATCACTTGACATCAGTATATCCCAAATATCTCATAAACTTTCACACCACTACTCTATTAATACCATAGTACAAAAATAATTTGAATAAAATTAAATAATTTTTTAAAAGAATTTGTGTAAATTTCTCAGTTAACTTCTTTTTTAAAAATGGAAAAACTCACTTCTTTTCCATGATTAGAAAAACTCAAATTATTATGCACCCCATTCCTAAAGCTCAACTATTGCACAAATATTTTCTAATAATGTACAGAATTGTTTAACTGAGCAAAAACAAGCTTTATCATCACAGATCAAACATATTCTCCAAACAATAACTAATTAAAAACCAACTAATATGCAACACAACAACAAAACATGAAATTTATAGAAATTATAAGCAAATTTTTATGTATCCTCATCAGTGCTATCCCAGCATGATACGTTTCATTATAACCATAATCATCATTTTATAATTGAATTGATAAAGTAGATAGCCAAAGAAATTATCATCTATATTTCAATTAACCACAATTTATTTACTTTACAGCCTTCAACATTCAGATGGCACACTTAAAGTACTACATGCATGTTACTTTTTCCAGGGGACATTCTTTCATCAATAAATATATATACTTCCCTTAATTTCAGTTAAAATTTGTTATTTGTTTTAAAAGATTTTTAATTTTTCTGCATTTCATACTTGCATTTAATTTACAACACACACACACATATAGTGATACTTTATTTAAATCTTCATTCCTACCTTCTAATATTTTACCCTAATATTAACATTTCTTTCAGAGAAAAAGATATACTTAGTTTACTAGAACTAAATAAAGTTTACTTTTCTTGATATTCTAATTTTTTCTAATTAGGAAAAGTTTTTTTTATCTTGAATTTCACCATTTTCTTATAAGAATAGGAAATAAAAACATGTCAGTTTAAAATAATTAAACATCATTGCAGAGCCAATCTCATAAAATGGAAATGCAAGTTCACACACTACACATACATATACATTTTGGAACTCTAGTACATTAAAATCCTTAAATAAATTCACCTGTAATCAAAGAAAAGTTCTTCTCCAGTTTGAATGGCTCTTTTTGCAAAAATACCAATGCGATGATCCCCATTGACCATCATTACCTTTGCATAGCAGTTAGGGTTGATGGAATGATTGGCAAAACGAATCTTGTTGCCTTTACGAGTAGCATCAACCACAAAATCTGGAATAATGTGTGTATGTATATATATATATATATATTAGTACAAGACAAAACACATATTTACCTAGTATTTTTTTAAAACTATACTCTGATTCAGCCATTAACTTTAAATTATAAATAAATGTTGAATGTTAAGTGTATTTCCTTCTGACAAATATCTGATGCAAATATGGATGCCACATTAAAAGTTTGTATCATTGATGCAAATATAAGAAATAAAATTCTGGTAAACCTTATTATAAAATGATTAACTTTACATATTTAAAAGAAACAAAATGACATAACTGAAACAATTATAGATACTTAGATAATGCCCTCATTTCTAATGTATTAAATTTAAATATTTATTCATAAATAATTTGTTACAAAAAATATCACCTCAAGCATATATTTTTTAAAATAACTAAATATTTTGGTATTTTAAAAAAATTATTTCCACATAAATACTCCATTCTTAATGAAAGTGATATGGAACTGATTTCATAATGCTTTTAAATATATGTATATATATATATATATTATGCATTCATCCTATTTAAAAGCAAATTTTACCATTATTCAGATTGAAAAGGAAACTGCACATGTACTTGTCATACACTTTTCCTCTTCGGTCAGCTTCATCTTGAGATATTATCTGTTTAAAATACAAAGACATTTAGAGTTTATAAAAGACATATCATAACAAAAAAGGATACCATATATTTCTAAACATAAGCCAGTCCATGTAAAACAACAGAGCACAATTTTTTTCTTCAAAAATTTACCCAAAATTCAAAACACATATATAAATAACATATAAACACACATATTATGTACAATATCTTTACTGGCGTTATTTTCTGTACCATTCTTTTTTGTCAAGAAAATGACTAGAAAGAGAAACTTGTACACAGCTATTGCAAACTACAAATAATCATATTTCCTGATAATTTTACATCCATGTTGCTGTGTAGCATTTCTTTGTAAATGTGAAATAAGTTTGACAGTGGAGAAAAAACATCTTGCAATAGAAATACCAAAATTTAAAAAAAAAAAAAAAAACAGCACATGGTTATTGACATACTTTTCATGTCTTGGATGAAAATCTCGTTACATAATATGCATACATTCCAATGAGTGAATGTAAATTTTACGAACAATTCAAACTTAACTCTGACTCCAACTTTGAAGGATTTATGTGACTTTTTTTTAATAAAGATTGCATTCAAAACACCTATATGGTTAAGAGTAAAACTGCTTACACAACTAATGGAAAATGTTAAAAAACATTGTTCTTTCTAATGGTAAAAAACTGTAGTACCATGACTTTTAATTAAAGCATAGTAATTCCGAGTGTTAAGTTCGCATCTTAACTCTTTTAATACTGATAAACGCACAGTAAATTAGGGAAGAAAAGTCATTGTACAATTTGTATTTCAACATACATAAACAATCTCTAATTGAATATATATATGTATGTATATATATATAATTTTTTTAAAAAGGTATTAACTTTGAAATTTTTATTTTAAAATATTCAAAAAAATACACAAGTTAATGTATTTACAAATCAAAATCTCTTAAGGAATTTATTATACATAGATATATATAGCTGTTAATAATATTCTCACTTCTCCACAATATTCTGATATAAACTCATTCTTCTGAGCAGTATCTTTCAGGAAAATTCCCCATCCAGCCACATCTGAAGGAGCTAACAAAAGATGCTAAAAAAATAATATATACGAAAAAATTTTTAAAAATATATATGATAAAATATTTACACATCCAATATTAATCTTAATAAATAAACAAATTAGAAACAAATTTAATGTTTGTTCCTATTGACAAATTATTCAAATTTGTAAAGCAGTACAACTCCTATTTTAAACCAGCTTACAATTTTTCCATCTTAAAACTTTTTTTAAAAATTCAATTTAATATTTCTTAATCGTAAATGTGAATAAAGTAAAATATTTAAATTATTTTTAAATCAAATAAACAACAAACCAACCTCATAAAAAGAAACTGCAATTAAAAAAAAAATAATCCAGAATTACCATGAATATAAAAATGTTGATTTCTGTGTTTTAAATAAAAAACATTGAGACAAATGAATTTGAAACATAATATGGATTATTTTTTCCTCAAAAGAATACAATTTTACACATACATAGAATACTATTAAATCCAGAGAAACTTTTCTTACTTATACTATTATTTTCAAACAATTTTTGAGATAGTAAATAAACATTTTGATATTTTTATTTTTAAGTAACCACCAAAAAAGTAAAATAGGATTTATTCTCGAAATAAATCATATTTATTGAAATCTAATTCATCCAAGAGATATAGATAATAAGCGTTTAATTTCAAAAAATTATTTTGATTAAGTAGTAAAGATGAGAAAGTCTTACTTTTCGCAACCCTCTTTGTACACAAACATTTCGACATGATATGTTTCGAACATCAAATTGATCTGTAAAAATAACAGGTATATAATAACAAAATAAAAATAAATACATTACAAGTACAAGAACTATCCGCAATCTAAATTAAAAAGACTATGGCATATAAATATGTTTGTGTTTTACGAAGCTATATATCTAATTCTTCACATAGAAAAATGAGACTAATTCATTTTGACATAAAAAGAAAATCTCATTTGAATGAGATGCATCAAATAAGAAATTTATGAGAAAAATTTTACAGAAATGTTATTTATATCTGAAAATAGTAAAATGTAGTTTTTACTGTATTTTATTACTAATTTCAATTTTTTGACTGCTGTTTTTAATAAAAAAACTTATTAATTAAATGTACTTCATGCTTCTAATTTTCTTTAACTGGGCTTTTAACAAGTCCTGTACAATTGTATTAAAAGGAGTATGAAACTTGATAACTTCTGACAGTGACTGATTTATTGAAAAGCAAGGATTAAGAAAAAAGAAAAAAAACGAGCCTTATAGTAGTCCCATATGATGTGTAACATCTGACATGTTGTCGTACTAAATATGCAATAGTAAATTATATCCTGAAAAAAATTAATGAGTATGATTGGAAATAATTTTCTATCGAATAACTAAATCTTTAATGAAAATTTTATTTAATTAACACAAGGAGTAATGCAATTTTTTATCAAAAATAATTATTCTTGTTCAATTTGGGGAAGAGCAGAGATAATAGATTTATGATAACTAAAATATGACAAATATACTTGTGATTTCAAAGTATTTAAAAACAGCATCAATAACAGTACCACTGTTAGTTGTCGAAACATTTTGACTTGCGTTCATTTCGTGCTTGAGTTCATCATTCAAAAAGGCTAAGGACGGCTCAGCTTTTGACAAACTGATGTTAAAGCTAAAATCACCACTCAAAATCATGGGAAGCGAGTGATAGTTTTTTTTTTTTTTTAAAGAGCAGAACCACCTTCGGTATATCCCTTTAAGACCCGAATTATTTTTATCTTTAAACATTAAATTATTCTGGTTATTAATACTATATGGACCCAAACGACACTGGGAAAAATACTAAAAAAATTTCCACTCCCCCCCTTCCCGGAACATAGGGCGTTATCTGTGAAACAGGTCACCTAGGTAATTTTACGAGTTATACATTTTTAGCTCTAAGTTGATAGAAGAAATAATCTTAATTCAACTAAACTTGTTACAAATAAAGAAATTATTGATATATAATTAACTCTTTTATTAATTCATTATTTATTTACTGTAAAAATCTTTTGTTTTGTTTTTGGCAAGTATAAATAACCATTGCATTTTTCACAACATGTTTTCGAACTGCTTTCGTAGTTTTCATATCTGCACTTGCGAGGCCTTGAAATGTCATCAACACATCGAAAATGGCTATACATGTCAAGCCTTTCTCTCTGGAATGGCCAGGATAAAAGCCGTGACACGTATAGCAGGTGGATTATAACGCTTTGATCTTTTTGCGAGTGGAATTACAACACTGTTGTCTTCATCATACGTTAAAATACTTTTGTTAGTAGGTGGAGAGGCTTATAATGCTTCAACTATCTCCAACTTAAATTTTAAGCTATCCATTTTGATTTTTTGAGGAATTTTATTTAACATTGCATCTTGTTTGCACAGAAACAAGATGAATCAATGTTTTGAATGTGCTAATAAAAAATAAAGTACAAAAAGAAAAAACAGGACAGAACATAGAAATTTAAATTTGATCAAGAGAAATAATTTTCTAAGGAAATTAAAGTGATTTAAAGTAAATTTGAAAGCAGCAAGCTCCCGAGAATAGAACCTAGAACAATTCATTTCAAGTCAGCTTCTTTAAACACTAGGCAACGAGGGCCTCGAGGAAAGATGTAAAGTAAGCTTTTGGGATGGGTAAGAAGAATGCGAGGGTAGCGAAGAGACAACACCACACGGTCTCATTGGTCAAATCAAATAGCACACTTACGTCACTTCCTGTTACCCACATTTGTCCCTTTTTACAAAATCACTCCAACAAATATCCAGCAATCGAGAGGAAAGATGTTACACATCAAAAGACACAATTCGTACCTGAACCACAAGTCTGACACAAATCAGGGTCACATTCTCGAACAGCAAGGTAACAGGGACATTGTTTAGTGTTGCACTGAGCTTTGCAGCGACATCCTGGAAACCTCTGTTGACCTAAAGATAAATAGTAAATTTGTCACATAAATACCTTGGAAAAAGTATTTTTAAAAATGAATATATATTTAAGTTATTTGAGAAGCTTACATTCTGAATTACAATGACAGAACTTTTCACAAAAGTTTTGTGCCATGACACAAGGGCAGGAAGTGTCACAAGGTTGTCCTGGATGATCACAAGGAGTGTAATTGTATAGGTGATTAAAAGCAGAATCCTTCTTGAAGTGAATTTTGCGGCAATGCATTGACCATAAACGTTGCTTCTTTTTCTTTTTGCGTGGGGGAGTGTTGTCCAGGGTGTTTTCTTCTGGATGGTAATCTGCAAGTTCTTTCTGTGCAAATGCATATGTCTGAAATAATTACATATCAATATAAAGGTATTCCATAACACAGCTATTCAAAAATTAAATTCTTGGTTACAAATAGAACTAAGAACTCTTTTCTAAAAAAAATTAAAAATTTTTATTTTTTGAACAGCATTTAAAATATACAATACAATAAACTTTTGATTTCCCTCATAATTTATAATAATTTATTTTTATATCTGAATTTTTTTTTTTTTTTCATAATCCTACAGTTCTATATAACCTTAATTCAATTTTACAGCTATCAACTTAATGATAATCATCCTATAAATGATTGATACACAATTTGGTATTAAATAAAAAAAGAGATAAACATTAAAACTTTAATTTTTTTATAAACATCTATTTCTTCATTACATTTATGAGGCACAATAAATACATTCATAGAAAACATATTTCCTATACCTGAGCGCAAGTCTTTCCATTGAGCATCTGAGCAATGGCACAATAATTCCCAACAAATACTTTCCATAGAACTCTAAAAAGGGATTGTTCAGCTCCTGACCATGAAGTCTCAAGATCTTTTAAATTCAGTTTGCTTGAAATGGTATGACTAATCATGCTGAAATTTCCTACAAAAAATATATAAAAGGACACAGTTTGGTTAATTCTAAATATTTTAGAAAACCATGCTCTATAAAAAGAATGGAGAAATGTAAGCCCAGAGGAAAACATTACAACTAAACAAAAGATATCTTTTCAGGCATGATGTTACAGTATTTTCCTAAGCAAAATTTTATGAATATTTATTTCAAGGCCACAAGGGTAGCGTAACGCTTTTGCAGTTGATAAATTCGTATTGTAGTTTTATTTCCTCAAAGAGCATTATGTAAAATGCTAATGTACATTAAATCTAGATAAACTTAAAATCCTTCTAGCACATAAATTTATTGAAATCTTATTCTAAAATATGGAAATTGAAAGAGATAGTTTTAATAAAAATCACATAAGTTGCACAATGTATTAACATGTTAAGCAACAGTCAAGTGAAAAACAAACAACTTATTCATTCTAGTGCCTGATAACATACCACATTACATGAGAGTTTTGAGATCATTTTGGAATAGTTCAAGTGAAAACATTCCTTATTCCTCTAAAAAAATCTTTAGTGAAACCAGCACTCAAATGTATATGATTAAATTTGAAGTTGACAACTTTAGCTACAGGTTAGTATGGTGCTAAATTGGTGAGAAAGATTTAAGTGCAGGAATTTTTCCCCCCATTAAAGTAATTAAAAATTTTTAGATCTGAAAATCAAAGCTCTTTGAAAAAAAGAAAAAACCATAAAAATGTAATATAATACAAACTAAGTAAAAATAAAATAATCCTTTCTATTTTCCACACAATGAATTATTGGCAGGAGATTTCATTTGTTTGAGACACAATCAAGAGTCACAGTAGTAATCAATAATTATTACCTAACTAATTAAAATCACTTCATTATGTACATTTCCTTTTTGAAATAAACTAGAAACAAATATTTTTAACATAATAATGAAACGTTTTTATTGGTATAATCGCTCTAAATTGATAGACATTATTATTCACTTGGTATGTAAGTTTGGCATTTTTTGAAGAATATAAAAAAATAATGGGGAAAAAACGGACAACCTTCATTGTTTTCTCTTTCAGGTATTACTCTTTTTCGAGAACTTCTAAGGCTATCATTACTATCTTCACTGCTGGCTTCATTACCACTGTCTACAGACATTTGTTTCATCATCTTGCGACGTTCATTCATTTCTTTTTCTTCTTTCATCTTCTCCCGTAATTTTTCTTGAACAAGATCCTATAAAATAAGTAATTCTATAAATAATCAAAAATATCTAACTTTTATATCTATATTAAATCAGAGAGATTCATGAGATAGTGAGAATAATACAGAACAGTTAATAAAGAGAATAAATAAATAAAATATTTGTACATATGTACACCTATGTGTACATAAGTACGTATATAAGAAACTTTCCAAAGTAAAAAAATTCAATGAATGAAGGCCCGAAATGAACAAATATAAGAGAATAAATTGACAGTTAAATCCCACACACTTCAAACATCTGTAACTGTTAAATCTGCAGAAATATAAAAAGATGTCAAATATCTATAAAAAATTACAAAGTACAATTTTAAAATTAATCATATCTTACATTGCATAAAAGTTCATCATTAACAATTTTTTTAAAATTTGAGAATGTAGTTACCTTTGATATGAATTATCCTTTACTCTCTAGCATCTTTAATTAATTTACTATTTTCATTAAATAGGTAGGAGATATAATAAATGGCACTTGTGGTGACAGCTTAAGCTGCGTATAAAAATCTTTACATTCAGATCTGTAGTGTTTAAATAAAAAAATGGCATTATTAATTACATTAAAGTTTTGAAATTGCATAAAATTTAATGACCATGAGAACAGAATTAATATGTATCACAAAAGATTAAATTTATTCTTGACAAAGTGTATTAATTGATGAGATACAGTCGGACCTCTATTGATTGAAGAGGCTAAATCCTGTAAAAAAGTTCGTTAAATACAGATTTATCTTTCAATATATTGGGTTGGAGGGAAAGTTCTGTCGTATTTTAAATAGGCAGGTGATTTTTGTTGTAAATAAAAAAAAACATCTGGCTAGTGAGTCATTCGGATTTTTTTTTTGTTTTTTTAGATGCTGTATAATATAAAAAGGGTCCTTTTTTACCGTTCATTTACTTGTAATATTTAAAGTGAAAAACGTGTCAGTAGATAAAGTGCATTTACGACACTGCATTTTGTATGAATTCCAAAAAGGAAGCAACGCATCGGTTGCATGTAAAAATTTATGTGCAGTATTTGGAAAAGATATTGTAAATGTTCGTACTTGTCAAAGATGGTTTAGCAAATTTTGTTCCGGGGAACTGAGCCTCCAAGAAAGTAATTGATCTGGATAACCATCCAAGATCGATAATGATATTTTGTGATCCATGTTGGAAAATAATCCACATTTAAAAAGTCAAGAAATTGCAGAAGAGTTTGGCATTCATCATACAACTGTTGGAGATCACATTAAATCTCTTGGGTTTGTGTTAAAGTGAAGTGTTTGGGTTCCACATGAACTAACGGAAAAGAATTTGTCTGATCGTGTAAGAATGTGTTCATCACATCTGATTAGACACAATGTGGAGCCGTTTTTGGACAAGCTGATTACTGGAGATGAAAAGTGGATTCTTTACGAGAATATTAAGAGAAAAAAATCTAACTGCAAACCAGGAACATCATCTGCAACAGTTGCAAAACCAAGAATCCATCAACAAAAAGTACTGCTTTGTTTGTGGTGGGACAGGAAAGGTCCAGTGTACTACGAGTTGCTGAAACAGGGAAAAACCATCAACGCGAATCTCTACTGCAATCAACTGGATAAAATTAATGCAGGTATCAAAGAAAAAAGGCTAGCATTAGCCTCCAGAAAAGGAATAGTGTTCCACCACAGTAACGCTCGACCACATACTGCAATGGTGACACAACAAAAACTGAATACGTTAGGATGGGAAGTCCTTGGTCATCCACCATATTCACCTGACATTGCACCATTTTATTATTACCTGTTCAAATCTCTGCAAAATTATCTAACGGGAAAAAAAGTGTTTCTTTTGAAAGTGTTTCTAAGGCAGTTGCTGACTATTTTAACTCCAAGGACGAGAACTTCTAAAAAATAGAAATTTATATGTTACCTGAAAGATGGCAACAAGTTGTAACAAATAATGGGGCATATATAATTGATTAATATTAAACACATATTTTTATAAATGCATTCAAATGTTTTCTTTAAAATACGACAGAACTTTCCCTCCAACCCGATACTTTATATTCTTGGTTCCACAAGAAAAAGTTTATAAAATAGAGTTTCGTTAAATGAGGTTCAACTGTATAAGTAAAAATTGTTTAAAACTAGTATTTTGATGAAGAAAATTACTACTTGTCAAACATTTAATGCTCAGTTTTGCTGGAATTTAAGAATGAAACATAATTACCAAATGTAGATAACATTGATAACCACATGGAGTAGAATCTGGTTTCATATCACATATCTTGTGCTTAAATTGACTTGGTGATGGATGAAATGCTGTAAGAATATGCTTTTATTATTTATTGTATTTTTCACAAAGATACTTTTTAGCTAGAAATGCCATTTTAATAACAATTCTAAGATTATTAAGGTAAGAAATATCAAGATTAATACAAATTGCAATCAGTGATAGTAACTATAATAAAAAGTCAGCAGATGTAGCTCAGAATACTCACAACCGGAGTTTTCTTTGGCCTTTTCATGACCAGCATGCGCATCTATTATATCTAAGAAATACATTTACATTTGAAATATACCCACAGCAGAACACACAAGTAATTTTTTCACTCTGGTTCATTTCATAAAGCAACACAGTTCTCTAAATACAACAGGATGAGTAAACTATAAAACTAAAATTTTTGTGACTTCTTCATTTATGGAAATAAAATATAGTTCATGTATTTTTTTACATGGAACAGAATCCTTTAAAAATCAGCGAGATTAAATAAATAGCCATATTTAGTCACAATTTTTTGCAACATTATTCCTGGATATAATAATTTTTTTTTAATGAAACCTTTATAAAGTTAAGTATTTTTAATCACTTGATGGGTGTTATCTTTTATTTCATATGAAAATGAGAACCTAAAAAATAACTGAAAATAACTCGGCTTCTAAAAAGGGAAATAAGTTTAACATTTGCCAAAAATTTAATTTAATTTTAAAAAAATTAACTATTTTTTTCACTGAAATATGGGGAAAAGTAAGATACTTAAATATCTTATTTAGAAGAATGATGTTTAATGGGTTATGTCTGTATGAGCAGAGCACACAAATGCAAAAATTACAACCTGATCCATACAACATATGAACAGTGGCATTAATTTTCTTAAAAGTCAATTAAACATTGGATAGGCACACAAAATTTATCGAAAAAATTATGAATTAATAGCTAACTTAAGATAATGCCCCCCTTCCTCTTTTAATAAAATCATGATTACTAAAAAGAAAAAAAATTAGTACTAATAAAATATTTTTCAAACAAGAGCTGGGTTGGTTTATTCTTTTCATAAGGAAACAAGTGAATAATAAGATAATTTTCATTTTCTTTCCAATGATGAACAAGTAATATTTGATCATTACCAGCAGAAAGTTAAAAAAAGCCTCATAACAGCAAAAATTATATCTTTTTAATTTCGGTCTTTTACATAATGCTGAAATAATACAAATATTAATAAATGAGAAAAAAAAATTATTTTTCTTTATTGAGTTTATTTTAATTTCATAATATCGGATAAAGCTTATTAAAAACATTAAGCATTCAAGAAGTTCATTTGGATAAAAGGACTAATCTTTAGAGTAAGATTAAGTTAATTTTGACAAATTAACTTAATGTTATTCTAAAGATTGGTCTTTTTAATTGATATTAAATCCTTTCCTCAAGGGACATAAAGCAAAAATTATATATCTCACATTTTTTATTTTGAAGCAGAAATAATAAGCATTCTAAGAACTGACTTTAATTAAATCAATTAATTTACAGAAATTTATATTCTTGCTAATCTGAACCAAAATTAATCAAACTTTTATTTTGTACTAGTTAATAAATTTGGAATTTGATTAACCTAACATAGGTGCAAAAATAATAATAATGATCTCCCTCATTCAATTATAGTTTTTAAAACCCAAACAAAAATACTTTAGGTATAAAACTTGAGGAAAAGCAAAGTTTTACAGATAAACAAAAACTGAAGAGATAAGCAGTTATGAATTTAAAACACTAAAACATTTAATAATTTTTTTTTAAAAAAAATGTAAAACAACCATGGTTTAATACTAAGTTTAGCAATTAAATAATTATAAATCACATCTTTATATTAGTAAGAATAAAAATATTTATTTGAAATAAACATATATATAATTAAAGAACTTACGGTGAAGAAAACAGTCATATTTAAAACACCTCCGACAAAAAAGCGTATGAAAAGAATGCATGCTTTGTTCTCGTATCACAGATTGGGCTCCAGGACCATCCATGTTAGGAGTACATTCTGGAAGAGTAGTGGTGGAATCCTTCTTGTCCACTAATTCTCTATATCTAAAAATAGCACAAAATATTTTTTGCATTATGAAATTTTTAATATATATAATTTATCACAATAACTGCATAAAACAAAATCCTTATAAAATGAACTATTCCAAAAAAATAACAATTTTTTATTTTTTCAAATATATCTTTATATATAAAAATCTTCTGTGCGTGTGTATGTGACTAAACTCCTCCTAAATGGCTGGATCGATTTCGATGAAATTTTTTGTGTGGGTTCAAGTGGATTCGAGAATGGTTTAGATTCACAATTCAGTCCGATATAGCAGTTAAAAAGATATTAATTAAAACAATTGAATAACCAGTTTTTGGTGCCAACTTTGATTTGTCTGCATTGTTGTAACACTGTTATTGTTACAACAATGACAAAAGTTGGCGTCAAAAATCAGTTTTCAGCCAAAATGGAATTGCATGACGTTGCTCTATTGATTTCGTTTAAAAAATAAATGCTTTTAACATGTGATTAACTTGAAATATGTTTTTAAAATCTCAATTTCTACAATGTGTTTTAAATTTTTCTAATTTAAATTCCTAAAAAAGATACAAATATTTTTCAAGCAGATTGGTACATTTTTTAAAACCTTTTCCAATGCTGCCAAGTTAATTTGAAACAAAATATTGTAAAACTTCAAAAAAAAATTTGGAATTTTGTAATTAAAAAAAAATTCTGCTTTCTTTATATAAAAAATATTTTTAAAGATGTATTTTTTCCATCTTGAGGAGCCGTAAGAATACAATGAAAAAAATTGGAAAAAATCACCAAATGCCAGCAGTAGTTAATTATGGGAAAGCTACCTCAGAACACACGAGTTTGAGCGTTTATAGCGCATGTGCAGAAAAATAACTTACGGTGAATATGTAAGCAGATAAGAGATTTTTCTGTCAGATAAAGATGTTTTCTTTTTGAATGTTTTTTCTTTTATAATGAGTGTAAATAATGAATTTACCAGCAATTTTTCAAATCTAATTATTAATTTGAATTTTAGGAAATTCGTTGTTTCATGTATAAAATAATTAATATGATACGATACATACGATTTAACAATACATCGGAACTGATAGTTTTCTTTCAGAGATTTAATTTACTGAAAAACCTTAAAATATAGGAAAATGCTGCCCTGTTTTTATTAAATAGTACAATTTCATTTTAAATCTTTTTTATACAAGGAATATAAAGAAATTTTTAGGCTTTCCCCTCATAGTTCTTTTTTCACAGTTACATATATTTAATCGAAAAATCAAACATCGAGATAAAAGCAGTCGTTTCATAGCTAACGGTAGACATTTTTTGATTCATTATTTAACGAAAATTGATATAAATTAAGAATTTTTTTTTAAGAATTAAACTTATGTTGTGTTTTATTATTTATCAGTAAATTATTCATTTAGTAATAAATTCGTACATTGTCTGTTTTCTTGAGAACAAAACTGGATTAGTTTTGTAAATTTTTAATCGAAAATAGAAATTTGAAAAAAAAAATCTTATCCCTCGGTGAAAAAAGGGGGTTTTATATTTGAAAAAATCCAAAAAACGCTTCGCTGAACGGAGGGAAAAGAAATCTGTCCGACAAAGAGAAGAAGTGAAAGAAATTTCTGAAAAGGGGATTTAAATGGCATAAATATAGAAATCCATCACATCGCTCAGTAACACACACACACAGAAATACTGGTGTCCAGAGAGAAAGGAAAACTTTCCATGGGGATAAAATTGTATCCACGGAAAAAGCCCTTACAACGCCAAGCTAAGTGGCGAGAAAACAGACCCACCGGACAGGACAAAGATGAGGAAGAAACTTAAAAAAAATTATTTTAATGACATTAATATAGAAATCACAGAAGTGCTGACACTGAAAGGGAATCTTCCAAGGCATAAAGCTGTACACTTGAAGATGCCCATGCAATGACGGGCCATCCAGCTAGTATATATATATATATATATGGATTTTGAAATACTCAGAATATATCTCCAGGATCAACATGAATAAAAGAGTTTAGAGAATCATGTTAAAACAGTAGTTATAAGTTTAATTACACTTTAAAAAGAAATTTCATCATAAATTGGAATGGATTTCTTTAAAGATTATAAAAAAAATAAATACATAATGGCAATTATTAAATTTATAAAACTATTCACCCCTCCCTTTTTTTTAATGATTTCATGCCAAAGAGAGGGTGAAATATTTAAGTAGTACTCAAATAACTTCTTTAGACAGTTTTTACATTAATTTTCTACATGAAAATTTTTTTTAATTCAATTCTGCTTTTAATTCAAAGGAGTATATTTTTAAAAGTAACACACAATAAAAAAATTTTCAGGGGAATTTCAAATCAAAGTTATGAACTTATGCATTCTAAAATAAGATTTTTTGAACAAAAATATCAAAATCAAGCCTCTGAAATTATTCTTTTTATTTCAAAATGAGAATATAAGATTAAAAATTAAAACCAGAAATTATGAAATCTAACCTTTGTTTCAATTGTTCTGGAGCACCTTTGTCAGGAAACACAGCTGATATAGCAGCAAAGATTATCTCATTTTGATCGGATGTAATTTGCTTGTCTGAAAATAATTTCAAAATTTATATTTTGTAAATAAATAATAATAAATGACAAAAATACCAAATTACTTTTGCACAGTTCTTTTAACTACATCATAAAGAGTGCATATCTTGTTAGGCACTTGTGTGGCATTTTAATCAAGGCAGATGATACTAGAAAATTTAATCTTATTTAGAATAACCCACAGTTAGGTCTCTTACAACCTGTTTCCTGCTTTTGATACAGCATTATGAAATACCCAGTGAAGTGGGCAAGTAACGGCTAGTAAATCATATAGAAAAATACAACTATGTTCAATTATTTAATAATAATAATAATATAGTTAATTATATTAGTTTCACAAATAAATTTTTCCTAAAATAAAGATCCTCCCCTTTTTTAAATGAAGAAGGAAAATCTTAATTTTTAAGAATTAATACCAGGCTTTTTTTAATTTTCAACTAGTACAATGCTACATTCAAATGTTTTATCCTGAAATCATACATTCAGCATGTGGAAAACCCATCCTTTTAGTTATTCTAAGCAAAAATAAAACATATGCATAATTTAACAAAGAGTTTGTAGTAAAAAAGTTTTCAGAATCACTATTTTAAATAATTTATAAAAACAGACTCTACAATTAAATATTTCTTTACCACAGGAACAGACAACTAATATTAATATTAAAAAATATAAAATTTCCTTTTCTTTTTTTCACATTTGACCAATAAAATAGCTCATCAAAGGTACAAGCCTTTGAAATTTTTTTTATAAAACAACTTCAAAATACATCTCTAGAAATAACTTATCATTATTACTGTAAGCATATTTTGCGGAAAGTATACTCTACCTCTCTTCTGGAACTCTCTGTATGTGGTTCTCTAACTATAAAATAACTTGAAATTTTTTATTAATGAATAAATAAAAAGGCATTTTTACGTGTATTTTTTTCCACGCATCATTCTAATTAAAAAGGACATTTTTTTATAAGACAGCATTTGTGTTATTTATATGCTCTTATTCAAACCTAGAATGAATTTGCAATTTTACTCTTATTTATTTATTTATAAATAACATGAAAACAATTAACTACAATTTCATGATTATTCTGAATAACTTATTTTATATCTACCTCATGTGCATTTGAAATGAAATGAAATATTTGCAGCATACCATGTGAAGAATTGCTAGTACCAGACCATGATGGTTTTTGTGGACATTTTTTATTATTTCCTTTTCCTGAACTAGAAGACTTATCTTGGTTCTCTTCTGCTTCTACTTTGGAATCAGCTTGACTCATGAGAGTCTGAACCAGGTCTACAAAAATTTCGTCATTAATGAAACCACATTCCCTATCTCCATGCACTTTCCCATCATAGTTCTTGAGTAGTTCTTCTATGAAAGAACCATCTTGATCTAGAATTTCATCTCCCATATATGGAATATTATGCAGAACAGTTTCATCTTCAACCTTAAAATAAAAAAATTTCTCAGGTAAAATGGGAAAATAAAGAAATTTACAAAACTGTAAACTTACACATATAGTACAGTTTTATTTAAAAAGTTTATTTTTAATGTACTTAAAATATATATATGACATAAAAATAATTTTCCTTAAAGTATGGTTCAATATTAGTTTTTCTTTTTTTTCTGTTATTACTTTTATTTCAGCTGCCCATCCAGTATAGTGGTCAGTGATGCTGACTGCAGAGCCTGGGTTTGAATCCTGGAGAAGGCATAGATGTTAGTAAATATATTGTGCCTTTGTGGCATGGTGGTATTCTAAACAGCCATCAAGCTGCAAGTCCTCTTGTGAGGTTGGTGGAAGGGAAAAAGAAGACCTATGAACACCTCCAGGGTGTTCTGCCTCACAATTGGAGTGCAACTTAGCCAAATTGTACTGTGACCTGTGTGGTGCTCAAAGCTACAGCTGACAGGCGTACAATTAGCCCCATGCCATGATGAAGTTCGTGGGCCTTGATCTGATGTTACTGTCGATCAGGTGGTATAAGTAACAACAACATTTTTTACTTCCCATGATTTTTAGAAAACATTTAAAGGTAAAATCTTCAAATGTTATTAAACTAATTCTCTTTTTAAACCTTAAAATCTGAAACTGTGTTATTCTTGTGAGTGAGTGGATGAATATTAACGTCGCACTGTTTAGCTACACGAGGGCTTTTGGCGACGGACCACGTAATTTTGAACCATGGTCAAGTGACATGGATGATACCCCCTCTCCTAACTACCACACCACACCAATGGGACATTTCAGCTATTGACAGATTTAGCGTGCATTGCTGCCCTACACAGCAGGTCTTTAGTGGTACTGGGCTCGAACTCGTTGCAAAGCCAGCCACAATCCGATACCACTCGGCTACTGCAACCCAGTGTTATTCTTAATTTTATTGCAATCATGCTTTAATTACCTCAAGTAATCTTATTTTACCAAATAATAATAGTCAAAATATAGTTATTTATTCTTTTACCTTGTCTACAGCTAAAAATATTTTCCCCAAAATTAATTATCATTTAAAAGCTTTAATTATTAAATAAAACCTTAAAAAAAACAATCTTCATTTACTCAAAACTTTTTTAATAAAAAAGTTATATGAAATTGAAAAAAAAAAGAGAAGAGATTACCATGAAGTTTTGTTGAATAGGTGCCCATGTGTACATAGTAGGGATAGGTGTAACTGCATACATGATACGGAGAGGAGTTGACTGAACAACGTTGTCTGGTTGTTTCACTTCACACTAAAAAGAAGCAAATTGTAATTATATATAAAATATTACATAAAAATAACATTACAAATAAACAGATGAAGAGAAAAAAATTTAATAATTTTGTTTAAACTCAAAATTGAAATTTTTAATAAAAGTAAAATATGGTGTTTTGCAACTCTTATTTATTCTGAAAAAAGTATTAGCATGTATGAATAATTACAAACCATTACAATTTACATGAAATTGGCACACATGAGAATATCATTTACATCATTATAGTATCTACTTCATATTTAGACAAATCAATTATAACAAAAACTGATAACATAAGATGTCAGTATTCAACATTTTTAAAATCATGTTACATAATAAGAATTTTTTTTTCTTTTTTGGCCATTCAATAGATTAGGAACCAAAAGAAAAATTATTTTAGTTTTAAAATGTTAACTTTTAGAAAATTATTTATGCTTAAGAAAGACTCCTGCTTCATTCATTTCTAAGCAGCATACTTTTTGTTTACACCAAAACATTCCCCAATATATATATATTATTTCTAGTCGGTTAATAAAAAATTGAAAAAACAAGCTACTTTCTCATTAAAAAAAAACATAAACACTGGAAATTTTCTACTGCTCTTTTTTTATGCCTGACAAATGAAGTTGCTTACTTTGAAGCTTTGTAAATCATTTAGTAGGTTTACTTTAAGTAAGAAAACATCAAAATTGCTTATATAAATGAAAACAAATAACTTTGATATTTATAATATGCAAAAAGAATATTTAAAGATCATACCTTTTTCATCACCGGATAGTGATCAGGTAAATCAGTAGGAAAAAGTGGTATAGCATTAGTTTCTTGATAGTAATTTTCCATTAGCACCACTTTGTCAGCTATATATCTACGGTTTGCAAGGTAGGCAGACTAAAACATACATAAAGTTTCAGTTAGATGGTTTTTTCCTAAATATATATATACAGTTAATATCAATAAAAACATTCTCTCATTTAAATAATAAATACCTTACAATGTTAGAAACAATATATAAATAGAGTAGAAAAGATATATTACCTACTATTCAAATTTACTACTATTTTCTACTATTCTAATACTACTATTTTCAAAATTTAAAGTGAAGTAAAAATTTATATTTGTCAAGTTAATAACAACAAAATTCCAAAAATAAATTTTAGCATTTTCTCCCTTTGATATTTAAATTTGCTTTCATTCAGAGAGAAAGAGAAGGATCTTAAAATTAACTCTATAAAAATATTTAAAACTATAATACTTCTTCACTATAACCACATCATTTGGCAGTTCCTCTCAAAGTGATACATCCTCATTTGATTGGTTTTTAGTTACACGAAAGTCTGGGATCATGAAAAGAAATAAGCCAAAATCCCCCAATTTGGAATTCAAAACCCATAGCATGGTTATAATGGCAAAGTACTAAAATTATTACATCAAATAAAAAAGTGAAAGAATAATAATTCTTGCCTTTATTTCATCATTTCGCCGAAATCTTTTCAACTGCCTCAGCTTCATATATTCCGATTTAACCTTTTTCTTCCATTCATTTGGAACTTTGAGAGCTTCTTTATTAATTCTTTCATAAGTGGCTAATCTAGAACTTAATAATAATAATATAATTTGATGTCAATTTTTTCATAATGTAAATAAATATACAGAACCATTCAAATAATTTAAATACTAATGAATATTTGCATCTTCAGGTAAAAGAGAAAACAAAACAGATTTAATACATCACTTACTTCATCATTTTGTTCCAGATTTTTAAGATCAAAGGACATCCAGAATCTAAGAAAAATACAATATAACTTTAGCCATAAAAATAAACAAAAATCATTTGATATATATAAAAGAAAAATATAAGTTTTAAAACAATACAGTCAAAATATAATTTTCGACAGCATAGCAAAGAGTTTTGAATTAAAATATAAAATTGGTAATAAATATATTGAACACATAAATTAATTTTTCTCCAGAAATACTGATACAATCCAAACATTTTATTTATGAAAAATTACAATTTTTTAAATTATTTTCTAGGATAAAAGAAGAAAAAAACTTTTTAGTAAGCATAACTTTTATTTGCATTTTATGAAAATCTATTTAAAAAAAAAAATTGTTTCAATTACATACCTAATTAGTACTTATGTATTATAACAACAAACACCAACTCTATTAATAGTTGTAAATTTTAAATACATATTTTATTTAAATTTCTTAAAACTTCTAATTAAAATGGGCACGTAATTAATAGTCATGCTATTTAAATCACCAGACAGGAGATAAAAGCCCTGATGGGCTATGAACTTCAAAAAACAACCCCCAGCTATTAATAGCTCCCCAAGTTAGCAACCCTGATATCCTATGTGTCATACACGCTGAATTGGTAACCATATACTTCGTTTCATATAAATGTCACCAATAAGTTGCGATAATATGTAAGTACCTCTTAATGTGTATAAAGTACCAAACATTACGGAAAAATTACAAAATTAGTTCAGTGATACAAAAATATAAAGTCAGTGTTTAACAGAAAATTACTATATATATATTTATATATATATATTATGAAAAATTGATTAAATTTTTTGAATAAAGTCTTTTAAATAGAGAAGATGGAGCAACTTTGATTTTTTATTAAAATCAAAGATAAGATATATGCAAGTTAATAAATTTTTGATTTTAATCATAGTGATGCTAAGATATCTGTGCATTTTTAAAGATAATTTATTAAGAAACAATTTCCATACACCTTACAATATTTAAACTTTTTAACAATGCTTTATTTTAAAAATACCATTTAATTTTTTTTTAATGTGAAGTTTAAAAAAAATTATCAATTAATAAAAAGGTATTTTAATTCAGTTTAATTATTTTCTATTTTTAATTGTAAGAAAATGCATGAAATTGTTATAAAAAATGTGATACATGTGTATATCTACATAAGTGGAAGTTTTTAAGTTACAGAGCACATTAAATGCTGATAGCTTCTCATGTTTTCATGACAATCTAACCTAATGTTTTGCTTGGTGAATGAATTAATAATTTTTGTATGTGTTAAATTTATTGCATATTGATGTAAAACTTTTTTCCTTCTATTTTTCTTTGGTATAGTCCAAATTTCAAAAAATGAAGTCTTGAAATTTCAGATGAGAATCTGTCTTTAAAACAGGGGAGTATTATCTGAACTTTCTACTGAATTTCTAATTAAATAGAAGAACTTCAAAAGGATAGAGTGAAGCATGGAACTGTCAATGCATGTATAACTATAAATATGTAACACATGCACAAATGTACGAGGGGGGATGCTACAATGAGAAGTACGATGGAATAGTTCTTGATTAATATCTAACTTAATTTCTAAGAAGCAAAAATCAAGCAATAAAGAATACAGTTGCAGAAATCTTTTGTGATGAAATTTTCTTATGAAAATTTAAAAAATAAATCATTTATAAATTTGCTTAAATTTTTTAACACATGTATATATTTAATAAATAGATTTGTGTATGCAAATATGTATAGATTTAATGAATAACTTTTTCTCCAAAAATCAATACCTTTCTATAAAAAAGTAATATCCCAATTTTGTAAATGTTTGCAATACAAAAATATACATTCATTAAAAACATGTTATCAAAAAAAAAAAAATTAACATCGTTTTTTAAGTTATATAGTAATGCAAACATTGGACTAATATCACTCAGATATTACAACATTCAAAGGACCAATGTGAATTTCAATGCAAACCTATTCTGCTAAAATACAATACATAGAGAGTGAAAAGGGAAAAAATAAAACAAGAAAATTGCTTTCTTATGAAGTTTTTTAAAGAACAAATTTCATTATTAAGAAATAAAATTTCAATCGAATCTTTGAAAAGAAGGAACAAAATATTTTCGAATCAATTGATCAATGCTTCATGAGATATGATCATTTTAAGAGAATAGTTATTTGATAAAAATTACGTATGAAAACTGATACATAATATAGGTTCTAAAATTTTGTTTTAATGAACTTAAATTTTATTCATCAAAAAGCACACTTACTTAAAGAATATGTATTTTAATAGACAGCATCAATCGGCAATAACACAAAATAAAAATAAATATGTTTTGAAATTGAAAAAGTATACCTAAAGTTACAGTACTTGTTTCTTATAATTTTATTATGTCAGCTTAACATCTTAAAACATTATAAATATCAGTGATTGCTTAAATCTATAACAAAACTGTAATTTGAACTTAACACTCCACTTTTTCGGCTGACATAACAGTTATTTATGATACTCCGTCCCTAGAGGTTAACAAATATGGAGAAAATTTGTCCATATTACTATCTTAATTCAATACATGTTAAGAAAATTACTTTGTATATTTGAAAAACCTTATATTTTTTCAATAATTATTGAGAATGTTTTTGTATTTTTTTAGTTAATAATGTTTTATTAATAAATATTTTGTCAACGAAGTGAGGTGAAACTAATTCCAGAGTTTTAGTTTACAAATAACGGCGCTTGTTATTGATGGTGTGGTTTTCAATTTTTTAATTAAATTTTTTTTGCAAAGAATTCGGAACTTTTTGTAAAATTTCACTGCCTCTTTCTTCTAAGTTATTTAAACTGGATATTTTGTATTTATCGTAATTTTTTTTCCTCCATAAATGGTTTATTGTATAGTAAAGTTCTGAGAAAAATCTATACTACATACATTTCCACCATCCCATTTTAATGTAAGTTGTTATTTATATCATATTTATAATTATTTTTAAGTAGAAATAAGTTATTCATATTATAATTATTTATTTGAAAATTTATTGACGTTGTTAGATATTGTATTTTTCTGTTAAGTTTTGAAAGTGAATACAAGAATAATTTGAGATGTTGCTTACGTGATATGGATTTAAGTTTTTAGTCCTTAGCAAGAATTATAAATGCAACGAAAAAATATCAAAAATTCATTTATGCTCAGTAATGAAACTCTGTTTGCATTGATTTTGCAGAATCAGTTGCTGACAGTCTTGTAATCACAGCTGAGTTAATTGAAGTATAGAGTAACCCTTGATGAAATTGCAAATTTGTGGCAACCTCGGAACTGATTTAATATCGGTACGCTACGGAATTTTCCTCCAAATATTCGTAAAATTTTGATAATTTCGGGGTGATAACATTAAAATACAGTAGATAACATTAGAAAGACTGCCAAAGATCTGCAACGCACCGTTATCAATTTAGTTCCGCAACCTCTAAAACATATATGTTTATGTATTGATAGTCATCCAAAATTATCAGTATGTCAAAACTAAACACATTCCAAAGGTATAAAATACACATTTTAATGTTTTAAAGATTAAATTATTGCATATTTTTTAACTTAAGCATACATTTTAAATATGTGAAATAAGAATTATAACATATTTTTTTGTTTAGAATTTTTATTTTTCTGAATAGAGACAAACCTTTTTGATCAAAATCCAATTAGTAATAAAATAAAAATCTCAGGAACCTTAATCCAAATATAATATTTATCACAGATGTCATTTACCTTGGTGGTAATGGCTGAATGGTGTAATTTTACTAGTATTTTCTTTTTTGTTTTATTGCATAAAGAAGGTAAGAAATCAATGCTTGATTTGTATATCAGTTTAGGTTTCATGGTATTTAAGTATGGATGTGTGAAAAAAATGTGGAAAATATGTTATATTGTATCACCAATCAAATATAATCATCAGCAAAGTCACCTATCTTAAATATAAGATTGGTGACTTTGAATGATGATGCTGTAAGAAAGCCAGTGGAAGTCCTTGCAATGTGTCATTCAATAGAAAAGGATATTTCTTCTAAATAAATTTTTTTCTTCTGTTTATAACATGGTTGATGGTGATTAAAATTAACTTTAATACTTTATTTATTATTTTAATGAAATCAGTGATTTTTGGAATAGTATTTTGTACTTCAAAATGATCCAGTTTTGCCTTGCATGGCTTCATGTTTGAGAGGGAGAGTTATATTTATGTTGCACTGAAAAGCTGTACAAGATCTATTGGTGACTGACATCGCAATTTTGAACCATGGTCAAGTGATAAGGACGAGTTCTGAGCTGGCACCCCCTTTCCTAACTTTCATGCCACATTAACAATGAGACATTTGAGTATTGACAGATTTATAACATGCAATAGGCATGTCTTCAGCAGCACTATATGAAATCATGACATGCGAGCCAGGAGTCTGTGGCCTTGACCACTAGGCTACCAGGGTTGCTTCATGTTTGAAGAATCTCCATTGGTGCAATGTGGCCCCCTAAAAGTAGAAAATTCGGCTCAAGTGTAATATAGGGAGGAGGCACTTTTTGATTTGACAATTTTTATTCAGATTTGGCGATTTTTATCTAAATATCATGGTGAGATATCAAATTCATTCTAAAATATATAATAAATAATTCCGAAAAAGTACCTTGGTGCTTTTAGTTGTCAAAAAAAAAGGACTACGCCAAGTGGCCTCCCCTTATACTACACTTGAACCAGAAATTCAACTAAGACCTTGGCCAATTTTTTTAAAAGTGTTGTGAAAGATGCAAAACTATTTATTTGGACTTTTAACAGATAGTACTTATTACCTTTGGTTCTGTAAGCACACAACTTGCCACTAAACAAAAATGATCACTTCAGTTCGGAAACTGTTTCTGGGATATATAGACATCACTGCTGCACACTCCCCCACCATTGAAGTTGGTGGATTGGCAAATGAATGATATATTTGTTATGGCGAGCGTGTGAGTTGATGCTGTTGCATCAAGTGTGTCTGATGAATTGATTGTTACCTCATGTCGATCTGAAAGCTTTGATTGCTGCATCAAGTGGATATGACGGCTTTCGATTGCTTTTGCGGCGAGTAGATGGCACCACGACAGCTGCATGAAGGTTGCATTTAATATTTTTATCAAAAATAATTATTCTTGTTCAATTTGGGGAAGAGCGGAGATAATAGACTTATGATAACTTAAATATGACACATATACTTGTGATTTTAAAGTATTTAAAAACCGTTGAAAAACAGCATCAATAACAGTACCACTGTTAGTTGTCGAAATATTTTGATTTGCGTTCATTTCATGCTTGAGTTCATCATTCAAAAAAGCATATATCTATAGCAGCTAAAAATAAATGTAAGTGTACCAAAGAAAGCTACCAACTGCTTGTGATTTTGACCGTTCAATTTCCAATTATTTCATACTTTTAAAATAAATGGATGTAATTGATTAGGGGGGAAAAATCAGACATGCTCTGTTGCCTTTGTGGGTATTTGGAGATATATTCAATGAAACTAAGGAATATTTTCTGGTACTTTTAATCTCTTTTGTCATGTTAGGATTTCGAGGACTATGATTCAGGAAAAAATCATGAATGGCTGTATTATTTTTTCAAATCGTTGGAAATGATATACAGGGTGTCCCAGAATCATTGGGACAAACTTTAAGGGGACATCAAAAGGATTCAGATTTGGATAGCAACCCATGGTCAGGAACGTCTTACTTTGGTGCTAGGTGACGTTGTTCACAGGAGCCTTTAAGGAAACATTACTGCAGTCATTGCCCGCAGAGGAGTATAGAATGTTGGGCCATGCATTCCAATGGCAACTGTATCAGACACATTTTGTTCCATGCATGGAACAAAATATGTTGGAGACTGTTTAAAGGAATTCGAGTACCATGTTAGGAGTTCGAGTCACTCATGGCCCACCCTCACTATTCTTATTACTTCTTAATGATCCATATTCACACAAATTAAGATGCAAATTACTAAACATCCCATTGTCTGGTACATCTCTCTGTGGGTACCTTTCGTGATACAATTTTTCCACTGCTTGTGGATTTCCTTCTACCAATCTGTAAATCAGGTGCATATCTGCCAGCTCAATGTTTGTAAAATATTCCATTTCCTCTGTGAGCAATGGCAGCTCAAATGACTGTGGTGATGCAGGTCTGTTTCCTTGAAAGGTTTTGTAAACCACACCACCTGGCACCTTACGAAGTCATTTTCGATCATGGGCTGCTATGGAAATCTGAATCCTTGTGATGTCCCCTACCTCCCCTTAAAGTTTGTTCAAATGAACTTGGGACACCTTGTATAATGACTTTGTTTTCTTCCTTTCATTTGTTTAGGTATTTATAAACACAGTCACCATGTTGTTCTGGTTAATTTTATATACTCAATAATTTACATGTTCCAGTATATATACATATACTATTTATTGAAAATTTAAAATAAATTATTACCTACACTATTAAAATTTGAAGGTAAACAAACGTATGTGACTGACTGTACGACCAGGTGTATCTTCTCACGACACAACGCAGAAACTCGCCGAAGATACCAAAAGATTGGGAATGATCCGAGGAATCCGTTTTGACCATTTATATTCCGATATTGCAATTAGTTAAAAAGATATTAATTAAAACCCTTAAAACGCATAATTATTGCCATTTTTTCCCGCCAGGGGGCAAAGTTCCAAATTTTTCGACCTTTTTCTTTTTTTCCAGGCGTTTTTAAAACAGGATCTAATTTTTTTTATGAGACTCAGACAAAAAATAATTACAGAATCAGAAAGATCATTTACTTTGCTATAATACGGTATAATTTATTTTACAAAATAATGATATTTTCTATTTTTTACGATTTTTTTCTAAAATGAGTCAAAATTTATATGTTTTTATGAGTATGATTTCTCTAAATCGTTCCGCTTGCATTTTCTTTCTCGCTAATGAAAAAAATATTTTACACTAAAAATGTTCATGCTTTTCTTTTTTAGAATCAGTCATTTAAAAAATAAAATGTGAAAAACTTTTTTTTTTTATGATTTTTCAAAAAAATATTCAAAATTTTATTTAAATACTTAATAACGTCTTTATTTATAAAAATAATCTCACAAAACTTTTTTTCGTGTGTAGAACGATATTATCCGTAATGTGTACAAAGATTTAAAAAATTGCGTAAAAATTACAGTTTTTTAAAAAAAATTGTGTTTTTCGTTTTTTTCTTCTTTTTGCGAGAAATATTTAAGCATTATTTTTGTTTCATTTTTTGTAAAAAAAATTACTGTTGCTTGAAGTCGATATGTTCAGTTTGAAAGCATTGACTTAAAATCATGCTCTTAAAAAATTCTTTCAAATGTTTCGTGAAAAGCCCTGTTTTGTGCCAAGGTTATTCGCTTCAACTATGACAATACGGATGAAAGTTTTGCTCATGCGCGATGGAGAAGGTAACTCTTTTCGTGGTTTTTGAAAGGGAAATTTCGCTGCTGTCATCATTTACGTTATTTGATATTTATAGCAGTATTCAATTCATTACACACTACAGATAAATGTTTTATAGAGTGCAAGACAACTGATAGTTTTCTTCATTCTTAAAGAATGATTTATTGAAGATCAGTGGAATAAAAAACCTTAAAAATTCTGAAATATATTGTTATGACATTGTTTATTTTCTTTTTGAATAATTTTATTCAGTGAATGTAAATAAATCTCCAGCCTTTTTATTCTTATACATTTTTAATTCGCCACAATTCTGTATGTTTTTTTTTTTTTTCTTTTTTTACAAAACAACGAAACTTTGCATATAAATAAATTTATTTAAAAAAGGTTTATTGATTACTAAATCATATTTTAGAAAATTACTTTGCATTTTAAAAAATAAAATAATTACTGTAATTATATAAGTATTTAAAAATACTTCATGAATATAATTTTTAAGAAATAATACTTTTTGTAAATTTTGTTATAATAAACAGTAAATGATATTTTATATAAAAATTAGTTACAAAAAGTTTTTTAAATACAATATGTTATAAATAAGATATTATATATAAATTGTTATATAATAATACATAAAATTATTGTTAAAATAATGAATATGTTAGTTTTGTATAATATATTTTTTTTTTTTTTGTCAGATACGTGTTCAAATAATTTATTAAACACAGTGGAATGAAAAATGTTAAAAATAAAATATCAAAATATTTTTATCAAATTGTGTGTGTGTTTTTTTTAATGTTTTTTTCAGTACATGTATATATATAAGAGGGTTGGGGCAAAAGTCATGGCAACTGTTTTTTTTTTCTTGAAGATACCAGTCCGGTTAAAAAATTTGAAATATACACACGAAAGGACAAGGTGTGAACAATGAATAGCACTGAAATATCGTAACACACTAATTTATTACGGTAGTATACAGGGCAATATGGTCTTCACGGTGTAAAAGAATGACACCACAGTACAGAGTACACCCACCGTGCTACTGTACGGTATGGTAAGGCTTTATTTCCAAAGGCTTCCACTAATTCACTGTGATATTCCATTACATTTTCCCCTCAAAGAACAGCTATTTTGATGTAAGAACGCTGTTCAACACTGGTTACTTCCATCACACAACACTCACCAACTGATTGATTTCACAGCCCTCACTACCAGCTGTCACAGAGCCATCTGTTTTTTTGTATACACACATATACATTTGTGATCCATTCACATATATACAAGGAAAAAATAGTTGCCATGACTGATGCCCCAACCCTCGTATATATCTACGCTTTCCCCCATACTGTTTTTCTTATAGCCTATATATATTTATATGTATAATCAAACATTCAGAAAAAAGCAATCATTTCAATAGCTATCTGTAAATTTTTCTTTAATTTATTACTTATAGAAATTTTATTTTAATAAATATATATATATATATATTTTTAAAAGGATTATTTCTATTATTTCATTACTGAATTTATTCTTTTTTAATTAAAAAGTACATAGTCTATTATTTTGGATCAAAATACATTTTAGAGACATTTTTAAGCTAACTATATACAATGATTGATTGATTCATGAAAATCTGAAATCTATTTTATTATTTTAGATTCTTAGAAACTAACTATTATTAAAAAATGATGAAAGTTTTTGTTTTACTTTTAGCATCAGAATTGTTTTCTTTTTATTGCTTCACATTAATAATTTTTTAATTCTAAGACAATAGTGTTTTTTATAAATCATACATCGAAATTTGAAGCTATATCTTATGTGTGAGGGAGAGGGGAAGATAGAACAATAATTTTATGCTAAAAAAACCGTGTTATGCCAGGCTATAGAGAGGGGAAAGAAACCTGTTTTTAATCAAAAATAAGTGGAATGGAACAAATTTCAAAAAAGAGAAATTTTTTGACATAATTTTAGAAATCACTCACATTGTGTGCGTAAAAACACATGCACAGAAATGCTGGTGTCATGAGGGAAAGAGAAAACCAGTGTGCAACACCGAGCCATGCAGCTAGTTCACAGAAAAGAAAGTTGGCTTCTAAAAGTTATTCTGCAATATTCTTTCTTTAACATCTATAGGTAGGTATCACATTACTATTGATCTGGAGGGGGAGGAGGGGGGCATATACCACCTGCAATACTCTCTACACCTTGGTCACCTCTCATTGGATGATGTGCATATAAATTTTTTATGATATACAAGGCAAGAAAGTAGAAAAATAACCTCTGTAAACATTTCACTATCAATCACAATTATAATTTCATTTGACACTGAATGTCGTACTCAAACGATGGGGCAGTATACAGTATTACTATGTGTCTTTTGTGTAGTATTTTTTTTATTTATATGTAGGTTTGATAAAATTTCTATGCTGATAAGTATATTTGAATTAAAAATAATAAACATGATAAATATTTTATTAAAAGGTGCCATGCTAATGGATAAGTACCACATTTTCTTAATAGAAGACCATTTATAAGCAAAAATGAACTATGAAATTGTTATATTGAGACATTAATGTGCTTTTTTGTTTGTTGGGAGTATTTGCAATACTCTGTATGCTAATCAGTTATTTTTATCATAATTTTATTGTGTGTTCAATCCTTGAAAATAACTGCTCACTATTGTTGTTACTCATTAGTAACAATGTCATAAAAGTGGAACCAGTGAGTAAAATAATTTAATTGCTTTTTATATGAATGAACAGTGCTTTTCCATTTCACCGTTGTAAGTGATAAAGTCACCAAAAATGATACAGTCGATGCCAAACAGAATATTTTCAGTTATCTTTTACCACCACATTTTCAAAACAAATTGTGGTTTTTTTCTTATAAGTAACATTTTTTCATGTTGCATCAAAAATGGATGAAAAACAAATGGAAACAATTATTTATTAACATCTTTTTATGTGTATGTGTATATTGTGTGTTGTCGCCAGTAAAGCCTACTTGGTAAGATTTGTGCCAGTGAAGCAGAAAAGTACCAAATAGATTTTTGTAAAAAGCTTGAAAGAGTATCGCAATCAGAAATTAAATATATGAAGTAGTAAAATGTGCATGCAAAATCATGAGTAGCATTCAATTTAAGAGGAGTAGTAAGTAACATTTTTCATAAAACATGTATTTTGAAAATTACGAAAAATAGATCTAATGCAATCCCCTCCCCTCAATTTTTACTTAATCACGTGTAAGGTTACCTTTATAAAAGTAGACATGTCAACCATATGTGATTAAAGACCTTTAACGTTAAGTTTTTTTAAGGAGGAAAAGATCAAAATAACACTTAAAATATAATAAAAATAAAATAAACCCATTTTATGTATACTAAAGTTTTGATAAATCCTAATGTGTTTAATTTAATATTTCTATTTTAATTAATTTCAATAAATTAATGTAATATTTGCATAATATTTACTCAATGTAAAACTTAATTTTTTATTTGAATTTTTTCTAGTGGTAAGATATAGTGATTGTAAGCTTCCATATGAAAGTAAAAGAAACATAAAAATGCATAAATGGGATATACAAAAAGTATACAATCTTTTTTCTTGCCAGTTTAACTTAATACTGAGATTATCACCTATTTATAAAAGAATTTTTTTTTTTAATAAAACATTAGAGATTTAATATAGTATCAGTTCAGTGCAGTTACAACTGCTGCCAATTTTATCAAAAATTTATATGGTTTATTTTTAGTTGTTATCTCATGCCACTCATGTCTCCGGAAAAATTTGCTAAAACTTTATCTCCCCATAGTGTTGTCAGAAATCTTCTGCATAAAAAAGTATGCTGACATGACAGAGGCATTTTTAAGATATTAATCAAATGTTATGCTTGTATGCTACATTTTGCTGTGTATATTTTCCATTCTAAAATCAATGTCTTTACAGCATGCCTGGAGTGAAGGGATTGAATGAAAGTGAAGGAGAGGAATTGGATCAGGAAACTGCTGAGAGTGACAAAAGCACCAATGAAGATACGGATTCCTCATCCGGATCTGGGTCTGAAGATGACAGTAGTTCTGGTATGTGTACTATTTTATTTTTCAGGTATTGAAAATAAATATATGTGTTCTTACGATTTTCCTGTAAAAAAAATAAACAGCTTTCATAATAATAATTGGTTATGAAAGAAATTGTCAATTAGAAAAATTTATTTTTAAATCAAAAATTTCTATAGTTTGTATTTTGCCGGGAGGATAAGATCTTTATCAAAAAAAAATAAAGGCATTTTTCAAAATAAATGCCATTATTTAATGGCTTAAACTGTTCATAATTGAGGTGAAATTGAATTATGAAGTGCTCAGTGCTTTCCATAAAATTATCTTTTTGGAGTGAATATTAAATTACTAATTTTCACTAAAGTATATTTTGTTATTGTTTTAAATAAATTTAGATTAAAGTAATGTGTATCTATATTAACCCTCTCACTGTGTATCCTGCGATTTCCACAGGCAATGCAGAAGTAGCAAAATTTGCACAACCCATAATTCCATGGAGGTGCATCTTTTCCAACTGTTAAGCTGTGCAACCTGCACTGTTCCAGTTTATGTTTTCATTTATGTTTTTATATTCATATTTTTATGATCTAATTCTATATCGAAAGAAAAAAATTCTTTTGCAAAAATTGTTTGTATATTTTAACTCTAAAACATATATTTAGTATGTAGATTTGAAATACGTAATAAAAAAATATGCACCTTTGGAACCTACATTGATAAAAAAAATTATACAGCGAGAGGTGTAAATGTTTTGGCAGAGTACTTACTCTAATAATTTTATGTTCGGTAGATTTTATTTTTGCTTAATTGATTTTTTATTCTATTGAAAACTTTTAATTAACTTACTTAAACTTAATTAACTTAGTAATTTCTTACTTTAATTGTGATAACTAAGAAAAAAAGCCAATTTGTATGGTCATTGGAAAACTTAGTTGGTATGCATAACCCTGTTACTCTAATCTCTTATTGTTGGATTTTGACTGCTTATAAAAATATATATAAATATACTGCCTATATATATTTTTTGTTTTATAAGAAAATTAACTTTTTAAGAAATTCAAAAATAAAAAATAAACATTGAAAAAGCTTTTTAAAAGCTACTCAAAGTAAAATTTTAAAATCTTTGAAGTAGATGAGGTGAAGCCTAGCCAATCTGAATGAGGCAAAGAAGTCGATTGTTTTTTTGGGGGAGGGGAGAAAAGATTGCAGAAAGATTAGATGAGAAATGAAGTTAGTGAACAGGAGCTCTCTTTGATTAGTTGACAAATTTGTCAGCTAAGTTACTGCATTTCAGTCTGGTGAATTATGAACCAATCAGAGCAAGGGCGGCAAAAATAAATTTCAAAATTATTTTTGAAAAATGTATAATAATGCATACACAACATCATGTATGGTGTAAGAATCGTTTCAGTCCTTATTTCAGTTTTGAAATATTTGTTATTATGATACAAACACACACAGCATTAAATATTCATTAAAAAAAAACTTCTATTTTGTCGGTAGGTGCACCACAGATTTTTTGGGGCTTCCCAATTGGCCAAAATTGTTTGCAGACTGATTGAATTCCCCATTGGTTTGGGAAGGTTCACAAAAATTTCCCTTTAAGGATTACTGTGGAGCATGTCGCCAAATTTTTGTCTATCTTAAAAGTATAGAAAACTGTATATATAGAAGATTGGATATGTCTGCAAAATAAAAACAATTCATTTCTGTTATATTGCTAAAAACTATTAATTAAATTTCAATTACATATTTACTGAATTCTGTGTTTAAAGGTTTACTTTCATAATCAAAAAATGTGGTTAAAAACTATTTAACAATTTTTTTTTTTTGGCATTGAACGCATCTGAAAATAATTAAAAAAAAAACTAAATTAGATTATTAATTATGGTGAAATTGTTTATTACATTTTTAAAATCTTTTGTAGAAATGGATGAAGAAAGCTGTGATAAAAGAAGAACAGAATGTTTGCAGCAAATGGCTGAATTAGAAAGACAATTTGTGCATATGAAGGAGCAGTGAGTTTATATTGTTTAATTATACATGTCAAATACATGTATAATTAAACAATTAACATGTCAAATGAGGCAATAGTATATGTTTTTACTTATATGAATACAATACATTAATTTCTATCACCTAAATTTGTAAAAAAAAAAATTATTTAAATTCATTTTATGTTATATTATTATTAATTTAATTATATAACATTAATTATATTAATAATTATTAAAACATTTAAAAATATTTTTAATTACTAACTGATTGTTATTGTAATATTACTGTAAGAATTACTGATATATCAGTCTTATTTTTTTCAATTCCAATAAATCTAAATGAATGTCATAAATCATACAGGTTGTATGAAGAACGAAGCTCTCAAGTTGATTCACGACTAGCGGAAGTGAAAACTGGTATTGCCTTAGAATATACACAACCTCTTGAAGAGCTACACCAAAATTTAGAAAATCGTTTAGAAGTATCAGGTACTTAATACATAATTTGTGTACATTATGTGAATTTATGTAAATTCAAAATGGCAAAAAATATATTAAAATTCTTCTATTTTATTTAGATATTTTAAAGGAGTTAAGGCTAGTGAATATTCGTCACATACATGAAGCTGAAAATCAGGCATCAAAGCAAAATCTCGAGGTAAGATTTTTTAAAAAAATTTTATCATTCAGTTTTATTTACTTGTTTAAAATTTAATAATATCCATTAGCAAAATCGCTGCATTTTAGATCTTACATTTCCTAAATACTAGACTAATGAGAAAGTTAATGAAATTTTTCTATCACATTACCATTATTATTTTCTATATTAGTATCTACACTATTAAAATTCGTTGGTAAACAAACCTATCTTATGTGACTATGAACAATACTAGGTGTATTTTCTCACGAACTGCATGACGCAGAAACTCGCCAAAGGTACCAAAAGATTGGGAATGATCCGAGGAATCCCCCCGTTTTTACCATTTATATTCCGATATTCCAATTAGTTAAAAAGATGTTAGTTAAAAACCTTAAAATGCATAATTTGTGCTCTTTTCCCCCACCAGGGGCAAAGTTCAAATTCTCCGACCTTTTTTCTTTCCCGAGACGTTTTTAAAACACGATCTAATTTTTTTTTATGAGACTCGGCCAAAAAATGATTACAGAATCGGAAAGATCACTTACTTCGCCACGATACGGTATAATTTATTTTACAAAATAATTATATTTTCTATTTTTTACGATTTTTTCTAAAATGAGTCAAAATCGGTACGTTTTTATGAAAATGTTTCTAAATTGTCCCGCTTGCATTTTCTTTCGCTTTAATAAAACGATATTTTACACTAAAAAAAGTTCATGCTTTTCTCTTTTAGAATCAGTCATTTAAAAAATTAAATGTCAAAAAACTTTTTTTTTTACGATTTTTCAAAAAATACTCAAAATTTTATTTAAACACTTAATAACTTCTTTATTTATAAAAATAATCTCACGAAACTTTTTTTCCGTGTGTAGAACGATATTATCCGTAATCTGCACAAAAATTGCTTAAAAATTACGGGTTTTTTTTTTTAAAAAAATTGCATTTGTCATTTTTTTCCCTTTTTGCGAGAAATATTTAAGCATTATTTTTGTTCAATTTTTTTTAAAAAAATTACTGTTTGCAGTCGATATATGAAGTCTGAAGGCATTAACTTAAAAATGAAGCCCGAAAATTTTTTTAAAACTTTAACAAATAACGCAGTGCGAAATTGAATATCTCTTCCTTTTATTTTAAAGGTCTTTTATTTCTTTTTTTCCCCGAAGTTTCGTGGATCGGTCGCTTAGAGTGCTGGATTAATAACTTTTGTACCCAGGTTCGAAATAACATAATTGCTTAGTTTTTATAATTTTTCTAAAAAATACTCAAAGTTTTATTCGCGCATTTAATAACTTCACCAGAAATTTTGTAATTGGAAAGATAATTTTTTTCGTCACTATACAGTATTTTTTTTTCTTTCTTTTCCCTTACAAAACAACGATACTTTACATATTTTAGGATTTTTTCTGAAATGAATCCATATCGATGCGTTTATTTAAAATGATTTTTAAAAAACTCATACTTTGATCTTTTACAGAAAATAATTTAAAAAATAAAATGTCAAAAACTTTTTTTTTTACGATTTTTTTGTTTTTTTTGTGCAATAATTTATCACTTTTTGTGCCACTAGATGGCTGCACCTGTCAAGCTGTTTAAGAATCGGTGAATGTTCACTTACTCGAGAGCTCTGATAGCGAGAGGGGAAGGGGAATTTCCATGACAATATGTTATGCATTTAAAAATGTTCGTGCAATGCCGGGGGGAAATAAACCTGTCTGACAAAGAAAAGAAGCGAAAAATTTCGAAACTGGGAATTTTAAGTTATACATTCGGTAAAAGCCCGAGCAACGCTGGGCTAAGCGGAGGAGGGAGGGGGGGGAAGTCATTTTGAAATAGCGTATTAAAAGTGCTGATTTTGTGACAGGAAGGGAAAATTTATAAAAGTAGAGAAAGCACGTACACAACACAGGGCCATACAGCTTGTTTCTATTATAATTTGATCACAACAGAAAAAAGCCCTCACAATTTTCAGTAATTTCAATGCACTGGATGTGGATTCTCCCAGATTTAAAATGAGAAATATTTCTGAAAGTAAGCAAGTAGAAATTTTTTCCCCTTTCATTTTTCATTAGGATCTTACTATCTCAAATAAATGTTGTAATCTGAATTTCAGATTCTTGTTTTGAAACCCTATAAGACAAACATTGGTCTAATCTGATGATAATATGTAGAACAGAGCTGTGGTGCATTCTTTCTTTATTTATTTTTACTATTTCTAAGAGAATTAAACTCTTGATAATAAGAGTAAGAAAATATTTAAGATAGATTAAATGAGAATGTGTAAAT
>BMAV01019426.1:292842-332125 GCA_019973955.1 Trichonephila inaurata madagascariensis
CTTAAAAATGAATAATTATATTGATTATAATGTATTTTTCATTACAAAATGTTTTCATTTTTTAGTGATTTCAATGAATTTCTTAGTTCTTTAATCTACTTGATTATGTTGAGTTATAATGTAGTTTAAACATGCAAGTAGATGTGTGAAAGATAGAAAAATAAATTAATTTAGAGTTACTTTCTGTGAATCATTTTTTTTTTAAATAAACATATACAGATTACAATTTAAACTTTCATTTTTAAACAAACTTCTTGAAAATTAAAGCTAATGCTTCCAAACAGAATTGTAAACTTTTAATGTTGAATGCATTAGTGTACACATGAATGTGAGCTGTACATGTAGAGGTAAATATTTTGTAAGTTTGCATGATATTTCCAAAATTTGTTTATTCACACACCTAAAGGACTCTAGTAGTAATATTTTGCAACATTTATAAAATCCATAAGCAAACAGTTAAAAAGAATGATCCCGTAATTTGGATAATACAGTTATTGCAAACTGTCAGTAGACTAGAGCTAGGATACTTTCAAATGCAGATTGCTAGAGAATTTAATCTAACAACCAGCATTTTGTGCAACTTATGAAGGTAGATAAATGACACTAGATTCATGGAGAGAAAGCGTGGGAAAAGTCATCTAAGAGTTACATTGATCAACAAAAATTTGTTTGTCCATTGTGGAAACAGTTTCTCAGTCATCTTTTAAATTTCCTTTGGCCACTGGCCAAATTTCAAGGGTCGTTGTTTTGTAGGATACTTGAGAGAGGTCTGTTTGTTAGAAGACTTTTTTGTTTGCTTTATGCTCACTTTTGCTTACATGAGCCTGCTTTGCATTGTGCAGAGAACATTAATATCAAACTAAGGATCTGTGAGAGACCTTTCTATTTATTGATAAATTTGAATGTAGGCTCATGTCTAAGAATCTTCATATGAAAGGAACCTCTTGCATATCCTTCAGCATCCATAAAAAAAAAGTTATGTATTAGAGAAGAAAAAAATGACAGCAGAAGTTTAATTGTCTGGGCTGGTATCATGTTGGGTGTACATATATTTCTATGTGTTTGACAGAGGCTCTGTGTTGTGAAATATTGGGTTATAATCTTGGGCCCGTATATTTTGCCTTTCCAGGGATGCAATTGACCTTTATTTCATTGTAATAGTTGACAACATTCATCCATATATCCACCAGGTACATCTGACTGACTAATTGCTGGAAAGTGAGAGTATTTACTAGAGGGATTGATCAGCAATATCTCCAGACTTGTACCCAATATCTGTGCACTTCAATCTTTTTATCTCTGTAGACCAGTCAATGTTTGATAATTTTACCAGTGCCTTTGGGGGGGGGGACATTGTTTATATTTTAAATTGTTTTGATTTGATAATTGTAATTTAATTGTATTTAAACATGCCTTCAAAATAAAATAGTTATGTAAAAAAAATTAAAACAAAATGATTTAACATTTTAATTCTCTAACTGTGTAACATTTTAACTCATTTCCAGCTCCAGACATCACTTAAAACCGTTCAAATATCAAAATATTTTACACATGCACGATATTAGTGCAGCTTTAGGTGTTATCTCTTGGCACTCGGTCAACCTCTCCTCCATGGAAAGTTGCACAAACCCTACAAAAATACGCCGCAGTAAATAAAATGAAATAATGTTTCTTGGGCAAAACCGGTACCATTTGATCCATAGACCAGTTTGCAGCCTGAGGGCAGGGGACCACTGCCTATACAGATTATATTTGGGATGCACTTGGAAAGGAACTCAAAGACCTGAAAACTGCATTGTAGAGAATTGGGACTCTAAACTGTCTCATATTCAGCATAAATTCCACTTTTTAAATTCTGTTGTAACTGTATCACACTCCCTCTTATCCCTCCCCCTTTTTAATTCTATCTTGTTACTTCTCGTTTAAGCTTTAATTTATTATCTTTTAAACTTTTCTGATAGTTCATACACATTATCATGCTTATGTACCATAACTGGTTTTTCTTCTCCCCTTTCATTATTTCAACTTATGTACATATTTAATTTTATTAAATTGTGTTCTGTACTACAGGAAATAATTGAGTTAAAATGAAGAACACTCTCAAACATCAATATGTGATGAATATATATTTGATTCCTCTTAGATCTAAAAACAGAAAGCAAAATTGCCAAACAAAATACAAAATAAACATAAATGAAGCAGTAAAATATACAGTGAAATACATTTAACGTGAAAATGCTTAAGACAAAATATCAATTAACACAAAATAATACAGTGGTCCCAACAAACTGCTATGTATTTTCATGCATTGTTTTCTCTTAACACGAAAAGATTTTCATACTGGGAATGAACAAAATACAGAAAACACCAGCCGGGCAGACAAGATTTAAGAGTGTGAAATGAAAGAGAGGTGGTTTCACATGTTTTGTAGAAAGGAGGCTAACTTGGTTTTGAAAAACCTTTAGAACTGCCTGTGACAGGAGCCAATTTGGTTTATCTAAGCTACTTTCACCCTGCACAAATGCCACACAAAAACATCTCATCTATCATCAGTCTGTGTTAGAATTTGGTGACATTGTAGTATGATTAAAAGTCACTGAATTTGGTTAACATCTGAATTTTTGATTTTAGAAGATTGCTTTTATGAGCACATTGGCAAAGAGCTCAGAGGGAAAGCAAACTGCTATTTCGCTTAAAATAAAGACGAAGCTTCTTAAGTCTGTTGATCAAAAAACAGAAGATTACAAAAATCTCTAGATTTTGGCATTGCTAACTCTACATTATCAACAATAATTTAAAAAAGAGAGCAAATTACAAAAATATTTGAACATATCTTTGTAAATAAAACATATTCTAATAAACATAATTTTGTTGTATATATATATATATTTTTTTGCAATATATCTTTTAACATGAAAAAATATTTCAGTCCCCTCAGTTTCGTGTTAAATGATTTTCACTATAATTATGTTTATGTTTAGTTCACCATCCTCTTTTTTTTCTCTTACATACTTTTAGATGCATTTTCTAAAACTGTTCTCTGAAACTGTCATAATAATTTATATGTTAACATTCGTACAATTTATTTGTTTATAAATTCATTGTACTTGTATCTTAAAATTGTTTTTTATCAAAATATGCTTTTCAGAGTGAAAAAGCTCTATTGTGGGATTCTATAAAGTGTGATCTTGAAGACAAGATACGGAGATTAGAGGAGGATCGAAATAGTGTAGATATTACTTCAGGTAAAATTCTCGAATATTTTATTCTTCATCTAATGTATTAAAAAATTATTTTACTTATTTATGTTACATGAACTTGATTTAATTGCATGTTTTTTTTCTTCACCAGATTTATGGAATGAACAAGTGAATCATAAAAGGAACAAAAGAAAAACAGATCCTCATTGCTTAGGAAAAAGGAAAAAACCTGTTACTGTTAATGATATCCTTTCATACAGAAATTTGTAGTATTAAGACAATTATTTAGCTTTCAATGAAAAGATATCCAATGAAAACATCCTCAACAATTAAAATAGGGAGTAAGGTATTTAAAAATATTCTATAAGTATATAAAAATATTCTTTTGGAATATTTCATAGAAGTTCTTAATTTTTTTAAAATTTAAGTTTGTGTGTGCGGAACTTCAAATTATTCATTAAAGCACACTTTTTCACCTTTAATAATTTTAATTACAGGATAGGAGTTCCATAAGAGAGTTTAATACTAAACAACACTTTTTACTTTTAACTGATAAATTCCATTTGTAACTGTTTATCTGCTTAAAAGAATTGCAACTATAAAAATAAAATTCTTTTAAATTAAAATTTCTTTAATTCGTATGAATTGTATAAATTTTGTGCATATTTCTCAAAATTACATTTATTAGTAATTTCTTGTCAAAAACATTCATGCCCTTAGCATTTTAAAAACTTTTTGCTGTATTTAGCTTTTGTCTAACATTTAGAAAGATGTGAAAAAAATGTTTGGTTATCAAAATTTTGTTATTTTATCATTATATAGTACATATATAAACTAAATTAAATTGAATTGTATAGTTTTTGCAAACATATGTCCTGAAATGCATTTAACTCTACTATGTAACACAAGCTACACACTTGTATAAATTCTCATAAAGAATCAAATTGACTGAGAAAGATGATTTTATCAGCATTTATTTTAAATTGAGAAACATTATTCAGTAATTGTCTTAATTAAAAAAAAACTATATTATTTTTTGATAAAAGTTCCAAAACTGAATCATTAATCTATTAGTAAACTTTTATCATTCACCCATCTAAGTATAGTAATAAGTAAAAGTAAATAAATAGTCTATTTAGAAATCTTTTAATTTCTATAATGATTTTTTATTAGCATTTACTAATGCCTGCTCAATTGCACATTCTTTACAAATAAAGATATTTTAATTTGCATAGCAAAAAGTAAATTAACTAAAGAAATTATGCCTTTTAATGTAATGAAATTAATACTTTCCTATATTATGATTACTATTTTGTCTTGCGAGTTTCCTAAATTAGCTTTATTTATAATGTAAGAATATTTCAGTTTTGAACAATGCTTTTACCTGAATTCAAAATTTATTTCATTTATCTATGACAGGCTCTAAGCCTGCATAGAGAGAATAGCAGTCATTTTCTTGTGGTAACATAAACTTTATTCCATCATCTTCAAACTATTCCAATATGGCTGTCACTGGGCACCTAACTGAATAGAACAAAAGACGTACACGCAGCAAGGAGTCATCAACTCACTCCTCTTAATTATTATCTCTCTACCCCAGCATTCTCTGCCTTTAAATAGTCCTACTCACCCTAAGATCCCTATGTGGTAACAAAGAGTTTTATTTATTAAGTTTAACTTTCCAGACCTGACATCTATGTATAATTCAAATTTTTTTCATTTAAATTAAACATGAAGTGTTCAATCATTAAATACCTAAAATAAATTAGAATTAGTAAACTAGTTTGAGAATTCACAATTCAAAATATTATTCCAGAGGATATTTTCTTACTCTGAAAGAAGGAGGATTTAACTAAGTTTTTTAATATACTTAGAATACAATTTATTTAAAAAAGTATCTTTGGTTATTATTTAACAATTAACAATGTTTTTTTAAAAAAATGCTTAATTATTTCGGATCTCTTTATCTATTTTGATCTATCTTTGCAATTGTGTTAATTGTATATTGAAATACTTCCTTTTTAAATTAATATATCTTGAATATATGTTAGTGACTATATTGATTGTTAAAACTTCCTTAATTATCGCACGTCCATATATTGTTTATATGCTACAAGAAAATGATATTTTAGAAGATTGGACTACTATTCGAAAAGTAAGTTTTCAGTTCTAATTAAATTTAAAATTCATTTTCATGGATGTGTATTGATATTATAAAAGAATGTAATGTACTTAATTTCTAGTGAAATGTGTGCATCTTTGTATTGTTCATATCAGCTAACTTTTTTTTAATCATTTCAGGCTTTAAAAGCTTCTAAACAAAGCAGTGAATGTAAGTATGAATATTAATTAATTTTAATGATTATCAATGATGAAATATTGTAATTCATGTAGAAATGATTACAGCAAAAAAATATGAAATTAAAATTTTGAATGGTAAAACATTTGAATAACCGTTTTTCTCTGCTTATCAAAAGAAACAAATTATTTCAGTACAGTATTATCCATCTTGTTGGTAATATGTTTTTCTCTCTTTTTTCTCTTTTCTCCCATCCCATACCTAAAATGATAGAATTTAAATTTAAGGCATAGAACTGATACATATTTTTTTCTCTCAAAACAAATTCTTTGTAATGTGTAGTGCTGTAATGTCAGCAAACCTTGAAAAAATTGTCTCCCACCTCATTAAAAAAAATTCTTTTATCCATAATTTTCATTTCCAGGACTTCACTTGAAATCAAATTTTGTTGAACTTTTATCAGCTTTGAGTGTTTCTTTAAACATAAGAGAATAGTGGGGTTTTTTTTCTGTTTTGTGTCATATTATTAATGTTTTTAATTTCATGTTTGTTTTTTGCTTATATGCATATTTAATTTAATTGGAAGAATACAGGCTTTAAAATAAAAATAATTAAAGAATTTTGAATTATGATTGTAAAAAATCTCCTTTTTCTCTTTTCCTTTGATTTTGTAAAGAGGTTTAATTTTTTCCTAAATTTACATAAGAAAATTTTCTTGAATCTTTTTTTTAAATTTTATTACAATTTTCCTTCTTGCACGATTTTATAGGCTCTTTGTAATTTACTAAACTTCACGCATGCTTGGAAATTCATTTGGGCTTCCATTTCACCTGATATCTTTCTCTCTTTAAGTCTTCCTTGTGAATAAAGTGAATTTTAGCGATGTTTTGATTGCCATACATTTTCCATAGATGAATTCAATGCACCCGAGCAACGAGTAAGTGCTCGTTTTGCAGATGGAAAATTATTATTCAAAGGTGATTCGTATAGAAAAGGAGAAACAGTTTATGTAGATGACAAGATGGACAAACCATGGCTGTAAGATATTTTATTTTTATGTCGAAGAATTTACACAAAGAATATTACATTAAATATTCTTTGTATTGTATCAGTTTAAAAAAGTGTATACTTGCATGAGAGTGAGTGAACGTTTTCAAATTGTAAGATTTTCCTCTGTGCATCTGACTAGATAACTGGCCTCAAAAAAAGAAAGGAAATTATTTGTTTAACATAACTATATTAAAGTGATGGCTCATGTATTCATATTTTATGTAAATGTAAACTTTCACCAACTTCCTCAAAACAAATGTTTGCTAGTAATTTTTTGAAAATCGAATTTCCTGTTTGTTTTATTTAACCTGTATTACATTTTCCTTACATTGCAAAATTAAAAGAAAATGTATTTGCCGAGTTTCAAAATCTGGACAAATCTTGTATTGTTTTGTGTGTGTTTTTACTAAAAACAATAATTTTTTGTCCTTATAAAAAATTACATATAAGCTTTTTATCTCATGCAAGAATCCAGTTTTTTGAAGAAGTATTTGTGCTGTATTTATGTTAATTTTAGCTGGAAGATTTTATGCTAATGTCTCCATAGATGAAATTGTAAAAACATCTGATTATTTTGTCATTGTTTGTAATATAATTGCTATAAGTGATAATCGCTAAAAAAAGGTTTTAGGAAAATTTGATTTTTGACTTATTCTTCTTCCCTCTCCCATTTGGAAATTGTATCAGTATATATCAAAAAGTTGGGAAAGAAAAAAAATTATACATAATATTGGTATTTTTTACTATATTCTTACTCAAGTATTTCAAGCTATTCAATTTTTATTCACAGAAAATGACTAAAAATAAAACAATAAATGAAAATAGGGCTTAATGAAGATTTGTAACATTAGAGACTTTGTATTGAAAGTTTTTTTGCTACCTGTATCTCTTTGTATGTAACATATATGTGTTTAATAATTTTTTATAAAAACATCTTTATTGTAACTTTATTGTAGGTTATACTATATACATGCCTTTAAATTTGCCTTAACGTGTGAGTTTTATACATCATGTGGATCCAAAAGGAGAGTTTTCTATCATTAATTTTTCTTATCAAAATGTCTTCAAATTATTTTTGAAACATTTGTGTACTTTAAAATTTGTTGATGAAAATACTAATAGTATAGAATACAGCTAAAAAAATTTGCATGCCATCAATTCTGAAGATAAGCAAATTTTGTAATTAATTAGGAGAAATTTCATGTCTCATTGCTGTTTTAAAATATGTTTTAACTTTGTATTTTCACTTCCTAATAAAGTTATTGAGAAATTTGTGTTACAAAAAACATGAATCAAAAAACCTTTTTCAAATCTTATGTATGTGAAAAAAATGTTCTCTGGTATATAGATGAAAGAAGAAAAAATTATTGCCTCAAGTTACTATGAAGTTAAGGTGTTTGAGCGTTTTTGTCATAAAAAGTCAAAATAAATTTTGTTGAAGAGAAACAGGCAATTTAACACATTTTATCATTTATTACATTAAGAGAACACTTTCTAAATAGTTACTTAAAAAACCACATCAGGTACATTTAGTAGCTTTTTCAGTATAAATATAGTGCATGATAAAGCAGAAGATGGAAACAGGCTTGGATCGAACTGGCTCAATGGTGCAGGGAGAGAAAGCTAGGGTTACGAAATGTTGCAATGTACTATTCACCACTTTGTACTCACCATAAAAAATAATCACTTTTAGTTATTTATATTGTGAAAAAATTTTATTTTGAGTCTAAACATATAAACAAAATTAAGCCTGTTTCCATTTTTACAAAAATTCTATTCCTTTATGACAATATCAAATTTTGAAATAATTTTTTTCTAATCTCAATATCATAGAACATCTTTTCCGCATGGGTAGGTTCCAATTGATATTTTTTCTTCACATAACAATGATCCACCCTAATGAATAGTTCATACTTAAATCACTTTTCAATAAAAATTTTACCATTGTCTTTAGATTATATTTTATAAAATGAAAACAACCAATGTATTTAAAGGTTTTATCATTTTAGTACTGCTTTCTGGAGAATAATTAAATAACTCATGAAAATTTGTTTTTTAAAATTTTACTGTACATGGTGTTTCTGAATTTCACTGACAAATTCAGAAGGGTGGTAATAGACAGCATGGGGATGAAAGATCACTGTAGAACTTGGCGTCACAAACCATGTTTAGTTGAAAGTAATTCAGTAATGAAGGGTATGATGTCGAGTGGAATGAAAATGGACAAGTGGGGTAAGAAATAAATTTATTATTAGTAAAACATATTTTCAGTATGAATAATTCATCACAGCTCTATGTCAAAAATGCAGCAGCAAGTCATAGTCACAAGAATTGTTTGAAGTTTCGGCTGTGTAGGTCATTGCACAGTCGTGCGACATCGATAGACAAAGGATTATCGGGCATGTTTAAACAAATCTGGTTGCATTTCTGATGTCAAACTGTGATGCATTGACTGTATTGTAAACATGCTTTACATCTAATAAATGTGTTTCTTACCCCTTATTGCCCCCTTTCATTCCACTCATCATCATACCCTTCATTACTCCGACTAAAACGTGGTTTGTGACCCAGTGTTCTATGGTGATTTGTCATCCCTATGTTTCCTACTAACACCCCTCTGAATTTGTCAGTCGAATTCCATAACACCCTGTTGTATGATTATTCATTAATCAGCAGAAGTATGTAAGAGATTGATAGTTTTTTTCCTTTTATAAAGTTTATTATCATTAAAAAATTTTCTTTTTTTGTTCTGGAGTATTAATGTTAATGAAATATATCAGAACTAATTCATTTCTGAACTAATAATTTGAAGCAATCAAATTTTAACTTTTGATAAAGTTATATTAAATGGCTAAAATTTTATTTTCTGTTTTACTAAAATCTGAGTTTTTGGAAAAATTCTTAACTGTTGTCATAGCTTACATTGAAAGGATAGAAAAATGTGTAAAAATAAAGTTTTTTTTTATTTCTGGAAATAAAATTTTCTTTTCTTGTTCTTCTATGTGTAATATTTATATTTTGTAATTTTATTAATTTTTAGATTATTTAAAGAATTAAAAAAAAAATACTTTTCTTTTTTGAAAAGATAGTTCAAAACGATTACTTTGAACTACAATAAATTATAAAATCCACAAAAAATTAGTATATTTTAAAATTTGCTGCTCTAGTGTAAAGGTTTATCTACCATATTATGCATTAAAGTAGATTTAATAGACCCATTCAAAATGTGATGGTTCTATGTAGTCTAAATAAATTTTATTTTTCTGTCTTAGTTCATGAAATTCATGAGATTGAATATAATTTTTTTTCAGAGCCCATGTTGTATCTGTCAATACTAGCGAAGTTCTTCTTCAAAAGCAAGATGGAAGTTGGTCTAGAATAGGTATCGGTGACTTACAGTGTGGTAAATACAACATACGTCATGAATTATCTTGAAAATAAATATTTTTTTAAAAGGAACACTATGATCATCTGAAGTGATATAAGCATCAATTTTTAAAATATTTCATCAGACATCTGTTATTGCAGCCTGTGAATGTAAAATATGTGATTTTTGTTCTTAAAAGAAAGAATCTTCATGTAACAAAAGTTATACCTCTTGTACAAAGCTATGTAAATAAACTTCATACAAAAACTGATATCTGAATATTTATTGTCTCTCAAAAATAATTCTGTTTTATTTTATTTATTTATGTATTTGCTCTGGTTTTTAAAAATAAATGTGTTTATATAAAAATTCTGAAAATTCAGAATTGCTCAATTAATAAAGCGTATTTAACTGCAAAAAGATTTAATTTTCGGAATAATACTTTTGAAACTCAAAATTTTTAGTATTTGCATATTAACCCATTAGCTCTGAATCAGGGGCATAGCGACCACCATATCAATGATACGGGGCCCCGACATGCGTAACTACAGTCTCACTAACACGACTCTCATATCTAAAAACGGGCCCCGAAGGAATTTCTATACAGGGCCCCCCTCAAAGCTAGCTATGCCAGTGCTCTGAATATTAGTCAAATGACTGTCACCATTTAAATTAAAGCTAAATATTTTATCAGCCGGCACTTCCCATGGTATTCAACAACTTATTTTAATATAATTGTCTTGTCACATTTTGTGAAAATGGTCAATGGGATAATACATAAGTTCAAAATTTGAAATGTTTGTTACTAGTAACTGTACAAGTTATTGTAAAAAATTGTTTTCTTTGTTTTGACTTTAAGTAATAAATTTAGTACATCTCAAATTAATGTGTACCCCCCCCCCATCACCATTGATTATAATCCTATGCATATAGGAAGTAAAAATTAAGTATTTATTATTAATAATTTATTTTGTACTAATTTTTTTTGTTGTTGTTGTTCCCAACAATTGAAAAAATAAAGAAAATGTTTGGCAGCTCGCATTGGGATATGATACGAGAATGGTGGACTTTCAACCCTGTCCCCTCCCTTTGAAAATTTCCTGTGGGCACCACTGGCATACACTGTAGTAAAAGTACCTTGTTATGGTAAAATGAGTTGAAGCATAATAGCGTTCCTTTTCCTTCGGGCCAAAAAAATCTGGAAAACGACCTTGCGTAGTAATTGTAACCGGTGTTTGATCTAGAATAGATTGATTCTGGATTCAAATTGATCTCACGCTGCTGAACGCTATGTGTAGAAACATAAGCTCTAGGTAACCCAATGGCCTACAATCTTAATGTATTGGACAAATGACATGTAAACTTGATCACACAACATATCAGGATTAACAATCATAAAAAAATATTGCAGTTTCCTCCAAACTTTTATACTATTAGTGAAAACAACGAGTATAATTATTTCTTAAGGAAATTTAGTGGGAGTTATGATTATTCCTATGAATGATACTTTTTTTAAACTTTGTTTTAATTCTTTTAGAAAACTTTGTTTTTAAATTTTAGAATCTCCGTTGTACTTTCAACTTTCACAAATTGTAAATAAATATCGGAGAAAGTTGGCAATAAGTATAGCAATTACAATATTCTTTTAGATTAAACAGTAGATTTTAAATGTGGGGTAAAAGTATTAGAAGTATAAAAACACATTGCATGTAGGAAACACACTTTTATTTATTTATTTTGCTGTTTATCACTAGAGCACTGTTCACAAAAAAATCGCGTATTTAGTATTAATACAAAAACACATAAGTCCACTGTAAAATATACTCACATGAAAAGTTCCCATTTCTTTCTAATACTGTAAAATAATGGAGATTTTATGAATTAAAAAAAAAGCAACCATATTGATATCAGGAATTGGTGGCACATTTTATTCTAATAAGAAATTAGAGTTTTATTTTATTAGCACAGTTCAGCATAACTTTCAGTGTATTATAGAATTTGTGATTGAATTAAAATATAAGTATTTGCCTTCTAACGTCGTGAATAGGTAACAAACATTTGTCTCAGAGCCTAGTTTTAAAATAAAAGAATTATTTATTTGCTTCATAGGTTACTATATATGAAGAAATAAAGTCCAAGTTATATGCCAAGCCGGTGCAGTCAGTATAAGTCACGGGAATTCCATCTTTTTCCCGAAAGGCACTCACTCAACGCCACCGGCGTTCTTCGCCTCACCTCTCCAATCTCTTTTTTTTTTCAGGGCTCCTCTCAAGTTTTCTCCATCCAGGGGTCTCCCTCAAGTTTTTTACCCAGGGCTCTCCTCCCTGTCTCCTAAAAAAAATTCTTTTAAACACCAGGGGTGGGTCCCCAACACGCCCCTCGTCTCTTCTCATTGGCAGGCCACAAAAGTCTCCTTTCGTTCCCGGGCCACAGTCGGGTCCTATTTGTCTGGCACACACAAATGCACTCCCGGTCAGTCGGGAATGTAAAGGCGCCAGTAGTCTCATGAAACACCTGGACTTTATGCATTGTCCCAAATTGGTTCCATAAACTCATTCTCTCGACACCTGCCATGGCGACCTTGTTCTTTTCAGACAGGCTTCACCTAATGTCAATGGGGTCTCGGCTCTCTTTGACCATTATGACTGCCAGACAGGGTGTCGGCGTTTGTCCGAGGTCAGACAATAGACAATGACCCCATGGCCACGTGCACTTGCCCCTTAACATCTGTTCGGAGCCATAAAACTTAGCATGAATGGAAGGGTGGGATTCACCCCAATCGTCACAGCCTTAAAATTTAATTTCGAAATCAGATAAAACCTCAAAGTGATATCTACATACCAGAGTGTATGAAGTTTTTTTCACGACAATGTTTTAACGATTTACGAAAAAGCAGAACTACGCATTTGTCAAAATCAAATTAAAAAGCATTTGTTTTATTGGAAAAACTTGAAGGAAACTATCTAGATGTTTTCTCCATTATTTTTGACACTCTCTTAATGATTCTGCCCTTAATTGCTTTTCTCACTTCGTTCAATCGAACGTTGGTTGATCGATTATTTAGTAGCGTCGTGCGCCAAAGCAACGTGAAGAAAATTAGCGATGGACTTGTAATTTTGAACCACAGTCAAATGACGAGGGCAACACCTCAGTTGATATCCGACTTTTCAGATTTCCCCTCCTAGCCAACGGGAGAACTTTGAACCTCAACAGATTTAATGTGAATCAATGCTTTTACACTCAGAGTCCCGTCCCCCCCCCCCCCCTCGTAGTATTATAAATACCTGAGGATACACGTGGAACATTTGCCCCTTTCTTGCCTTAATCTCCTACTTGGAAACATGACATTCCGTAAATCTTGCACACGTGCCAATTAGAGAATATAAGTTCTAATCAGTGTACATTTTTACAGAATTTATTTAAATCGATACAATTTAAACAGGTTACGAAAATATTTATAAATTAGAAATTAGAGACATGGCTTAAGGACCCGACAAAAATAATCCAAGTCACGAGATCATGACCATGACCACCAAATAGAGTAGACGAACAAAAGAGATTCTATCCTAATCATGTACCTATATTTTATTTGGTGATTGATTTTTCATTAACGTCGCACTTAAAAAAACCCGCAAAATCTACTGATGATTAAACTCGTAATTTTAAACCTCGGTCAAGTGACGTGAATTACACCTGAGCTAACATTCCAACTCCCATATCACATCAACATGCCGACTTTGAGTCACGACAGAATTAACGCGCATCAGCCTCATCTACACGAGGGGTCTTTAGCGGGACTAGGGCCCAAACTCATGATATGCCAGCCACAAGTTCGTGATCGTAATCAATAGGTTACTGCAAGTACGACGTTTGAAAAGAATTTTGCAATAAACTTTCAGTTTTCCTTTGTTTTGTAATGATATTTAAATACAACTCTGGTTCATGGTAGGATGTTAATGATAGGTTTCGAAATTCAGACTAAATAATCCCACAGAATCTAGCGAAGATCCAATAATTTTTTGGGTTTTTATAGAAAAGAAAGTAATATAATACCAGAACAATCTTCTAAAAATAGGTCTGAAAACTTCCATAGATGAAGACATTCATGTAAAAATGCAAATACAGCTTTATTATCTAATAAAAATCTATTCGAATCAGCTATCAATTTTTATACCACCTCCTTTGATTTATTTTAAGAAAAAATATGGTTTAAAACCAATTTGCGTTTCTTTAAAAAGTTCCTTTTATTATCCGTTCTCTTAAATTAACGTGAGACCAGAAAAAAAAGGTAGATTTCTCCAGTTTCGGTTTACTGTTTTGAAATCTATGTTCGACTTTTTTTTTACAACTGTTATTTTCTAATGATTAAAACTGCAAGGAATGATCCAAAAGTAATATAAGTTAAAAAAATTAATTTTTTAAATTTGATTTTAAAACATTAACGAAATATGTAATATAATATCCTTATAAAATCAAAAGTCACATGTTCATCAAAGACAACTTTTATTTTCTAAGAAGGGGTTTTCTTGAGGAAATTCTAAAATTGGCAACAGTTAATTGTTGTAGTTTTATTATGGCAGATGAACATTGATCCATATCAAAATTAGAGACTAAATTTAATTTTCTCTAATAGAATTGGTTTTTAATTTAGTACCTTCAAAACTTTAAAGATCAATGCAAAATTTCACATTAAATAGATGCTGTGATCTTGAAACATGAGTTTCGCTGCATCTGTTTCTGCTCCATCCACTCCGACAGAGCAAGTGAAACAAATTCACAATGCCTCGGCGAAGAAAAAAGCGAAACACAGCAATAGGGTGCACTTCCCCGTTGATGAAATGCTTGTAACTTGCTATCTAGAGCCGCCGGATCCTTGGTCGAAAGGTGATTTGGAATTTTTTCCCCTTATTTTCACATTTTGTGTCATATTAAATTTCCTTATCTCTCATTTTAATATCGGGAAAAAATTAATCTTATGATGAAAGCCGTACAAATAATAGTGTGACCTTGTTAATTAATGAATGCTTTGTTGTTCTTCGTAATTTGAATTGACATCTGTTCTTCTACAAGTTCCTAAAATTAGAATTGTTCTTAGCAATGTAAACCAAAATATCAACATGTAAATGACGTAGTTTGCACCTTTGCGAGTTTGAGGAGAAATTAAATGTTTATTGAAATGATAATATTGGATAACTATTCTTAATGGTTAAACTTTATTTTAATTGGATTTTTGTCTTGGGTTAAAACTACGAATTATTTTGAAATTTAATAAATTTTAATTTTTTCTGAGTATTATTTTTGTCCACTTAATTATGTAACAAATAATCTTATTCTCAGATGAGTTTATAAGAAGTTTTATGTATACTGGCCAAAGTTCTCTTAACCAAGTGTATAAATAACTTGACACAGTTTTTCATGGTACAATTGATAAAGGTGCAAATAGCTTTTGTCTTCAAAAAGCTTTTTTAATGCCTTTGTAAACATCTTATTCTTTAGTGCTGCTTCAAAAAATATTTTTGAAGGTTAGTTTCAATTCATTTGTTAGGAGTTTAATATTGAATAGTTTTTCTTTATACAGCCATATTCAAAATAATTTTGTCTTAATTGGACCAATAAAAGTAATGTTGTATGTGCATATTTCAAAAAGTAAAATAATGATTAGAAAATTGGTCTCAAAACTCAGAAATATTTTATCAAAGTATTTTTTATTTTATAATTAGAAGAATGAAATATTCATCCATATCCTTATAGATTTATGTATCCTAATAGAAAAATAGACTTAATAATTTATCTTTCAATTACAGCTGACTAAATATATTGTTTTAATTGATCAATTTTTCAAATATACATTAGTGATTTTAGTTTTATTTATAGCTACATTGTATGGAAAAAATTATTTATATACATAAAATTTAGTTCTTATTATCGCAATCTATTGGTGATATAATATGTAATGAAGCTCATGAATGTCAATTCAGCACATATGATGCATGCGAAATTGGGGTTGCCAACTTGGCAAGTTATCTTGAACATTTGCGATTGTTGCAGTAATACCCAAGTACCTAAAATTCTTATATAAATAATATCGGAATTGCTGTAGTTATTAAATAATTGTTTTATCTGTATTATTTCTATTGAACATTAATAATCATTTTATGTTTCTTTTACATTATTTTATAAAGTTCCCACATCTAACATTTTAAAGAAAGTAACATACAAAGACAAATCAGTACTTTTCTGTTACAAGGGATTGTTGGCAATGGTTAAATTTTTTTTACCAAATTAAACACTTAACAGAAAATTCAGTAGTTATCTCAATTTCAATTCTAAAACTATTGTTTTATGGAGGAGGCATGAAAGGAGGTGGATAAAGATCAGTCTTTTCTCACCTATCATAGTCATGAAAATTCAAAGTATTTATTGGAGCTCTATTATTATATTTATGTGAACTTTAGGTATTGATCTTTACTTTTATTCTAAAATAGTAAGAAAAAAGCAAGTCACATAAAAATGTCATAAAACTTGACAAATTTATTGAGTTTTGTTATTTTAAATGCTTTTTCTTTCATTTAAAAAGAAATGGTGCATGGAAGAAGTGAAACTTCTTTGGCAATGTTGGAACATTGATTATTTGCCCTAATAATCCAAACTGACCACATACTTGTCTCAATCACCTAATTTGCAAGAAGGGTATTCGTAGCGAAATGAGTCTTTCTGATACCAAATCCAAAGTAGAAAGATGTGCTGGAATTTCTGGGTATAACCATTATATTTTGATAAATTTGGTATACTTTTCCTATTTAAACTTTGTCGGCAATTGTAGCATGCTTTAATGTGTCTTCTAAATTAATTCCCAGTAAAATATGTTATAAAATATTTTTGTGCTCAGCAACAGGCATTCTCAAATCATCTCTAAACCATAATCTATCATAAATTGAACACCTGTGACTGAAAGGATTATGATTGAATCACTTTTGAAAATCTTTGTGAGCATTTTTATGGGAATCATAGTCTTTGTAACGTAAGATAGAATTTACTATTGATTTTTATGCATCAGTTCTAACACGCACTAGACTTGTTGAGGGCTCTGTAGTTAATGGCACAGGGTGGTTCACAAAGTTCATATTAATCTGTGCTGTCATTAGAAGTGTCTCAATAGCATTCCCATCCCTTAAACTGGGCATTAAGAGTATTTTGCAGGGTTTTTTTTTCCGTGCTTGATATTCTCACATGTACTGCGATGGCGATTTGGCAGTAGCACTTGACGAATTTGCACTATTTTTCTGTTGGTTTTTTTTTTTTTTTGTCACTTTTTCAACTGGACTTGCTGCTAATTTTTCTTTTTTTTTTTCTTTCACGAAACTCTTCTCCTCTTTGTGCATTTAATTTAGGCATTCTGACTAGAACTAATAATAATTCAACACAAATGAAAATTAAAAAAACAAATTAGCCACCGAATACATAGTCATGTAGCCAAAAATCTAAGGAAATATTTCAAAAAGGCACGCTTTTACTGCGAGAGCTTTTTTGTCTACACCGTAATGCATAGATGTTCCTGAGTCGTGGAAAAGGACCCCCAATTGGAAGGTGGGCAAGTTGAGTAATCGGAGAGGTGGGCAATCATCCAACTTTTTCACGGATATGACGTAAGTCACGTGGTATCCCCGCTCCCCCCTTTTCCACCCACTCGCTATCCTGTCACCATGGTGACAACTCGGAGGATGGGGGAGAAGAGTACTTCCATTCGCATTTTCGACTGTTACGCAAAACTGGGCAAATTTCTCATTCACTCCCGTGCGCAAAAAAGTCTCACTTCAAAAACTGTTAGCGCTTTAAGCACCACTATATTTTTTGGTCACTCAAATACTACAGTAATAAGGCTTTTAAACTGACATTAATTTCTTTTGATGCATCAATCGTGTTGATGTGATACGAAACAAAATAGCTTGTCTGGGAATCGGTCAGACTCGTATGTCGTGTGTGTTCAAACGTGTTTTCACCTCACGCATGTCATATTGTAATACAAATATTTCTTTTGTATTGTGGCCATTATTTTACGTAGTATTGTATGCATTTTATGTATTTTATTAAAAAATAATGCACTTACGGACACACTCTTTATGTAACTCAAGAAGATTCCTCAGTTGTTTGACTCCAGTTGAGATCATGACACACAAGTTCAAAAGTATATAAGAGATGGATGAGAACAAGTATAGGTCATAATCCAAACATGGAATGGTATTGTCAGTGCAAAGTTAGTGCTAGAATTGTTGGCTGCTATGCACATCTGTACTTTGGTACTTGGGATACTGGTGTCATAATCACACTCAGACAAAAACACCAAGTCTTGGATATGCTGATACACTTCAAGACCCTGCTACTGGAGGGTCCAGTGATAATTCAGCCAGTGAAAGGGAGAAGGAAATATAATCAAAGACATTTGTTACAAATAGTTTAACATTGTTATTTTTTTCTTGTTCTCTCTATTTACTATTTGTAAAAGATTTTTTTGAAAAAAACCTAACATTTTCATTTTGACTGAGTATCAGTGTTAAAAAATATACATGGTATGAATTTGCCGATGGGTGAAAAAAGGCCGATCTTTACCCACCTGATTTTTAATTGTTTCCAACATTGTCGAGAAAAGTTCATTTTTTATGTAGTTGATTGGCAATTTCTTTTTTCGATTATTACAGCCCACCAAAACAGAAAAGTACTGACAAATCTTATTTAAAAAGAAGCACAAACCATTCATATCAACTTAGTAGTGTTTTATAACTTTTAAATGTTTATTATAAGAAGGAATTATTTTAAAAGGAAAATTATTTTAAATAAAATAATTGTACAAATTCATTATTGTTTTATTAAAATATAGCAATTTATAAAATTTAATGTTTTATACTATTAGTAGCATGTTAAAGGATTTAATGAACATAAAAATTGATAGTTGTATCAAAACTATGAACTTCATATTAGCTGAGCACAAATTTTGTTATCAAATTTTCCATTTTGATGACAATGCAACTAACAAATTATATAAACAGTTTCAAAAGTAAAACAAATTCATTTATTAAAAAATTAGTTTATTTCAAAATAATTTTTTTATAATCTAACAGCATAATTATAGAAATAAAGAACCAAATATCAAACCAGGCTCATTAAGAAACTTTTTTACATCTCTATCTGGTAAACAAAAAATGATTGCTGTATCAATAGCACCAATTTAAGAGATATTTGGGGATTTATTACATGCACTTGTGGCTTTACTAGCAAAATTTGTACCGAATGAACAGATAAGTATCCAACATTAACATTACAGTAGGGGGGGAGGAAATAAATGTTGTTTTCAAAAATTTTTTGTATTTAGCATTATGATGTGTCGGTATTTGTCAAACTAATTTAGTTGAGTTATTTCATATGTGGCTTGATACACACACAGTTCGTATGTCAATACAAAATAAGTGTATTGTGATTGAAATATAAATTATTTTAGATAAAGCAAAGAATTGCATATATTATATTGAATTTTTTTATTAATAGGTGAATGGTAAGATCAATAACATTGAATTTGTTTTATGTAATATCATACAGTAAAATCCAGCATATAACGTACACTTTTAACACAAAATATCAGATCAAAATTTATGGGTGCACTTTATAGGCCAGGTATAAAAAGAAGATCTTTAAAAATAAAAGAGAGAGCATAGAAAAATACTAGACTTCTAAATACATTGAAATACTGTTTAAAAGAAGTACCTAACATTCTTTATGAACACAAAGGGTTGTAATTCCAGAAGTATATTATTTTTTTCTAAAGCTTGGAATACTACCTTGAAGAAATTACTTCAAAACATTGCACATTTACATCTCAAGTCTTTTTGTAAAAAAAAGGGGGGGGGGTGAGCTTAATACAGCGAATATCCTTAAAAATTAAAATTGCAGGTTGAAAGTATAGATATGCATTATTTGGCGGGTTTACCTGTAGTTTCTTGCAAAGAACTAAATCCATTTTAACGTATAATATCTGCATGTGAAAAAAAAAAACTTAGAAATTCACATTTAAAAAGCTATATACCAATCTGTAATAATAATTATAGAAACTATCATTTTAATACCACCTGTGGTTGTTGTGTTTGTAACGTTTAAAATTATTAACATGCAATTAAGGTGCTTTTTAAAAATGTTTTGTTATATAATTTGGTTAACTGCATATTATCTGTGTTACAATGACATTTTGAAATATATATCAAAATTCAAGGAATGATTAGCACATTCCATTGTGATAGCAATGCTTTCTTTAAAAAGGTATATTGGTAAAGGATATATTGTTTTACTTTGGTATTATTGTTGAAACATAAAACCCAAGCCTATGTATAAGAAAAGGAAATACAAATGTAGTTAATTAGAAGAGCATTGATGTCAAAGTATGTCAAAATAGTGTCAAACATATCAGCAATGTACATTTATATATATGTAAGAAGTCAAATTTTAAAATAAAAAAAATGGACGCTTGAAATATATTAGCATTGCATTAGCAAATTCTATAAATTATTTTTTCATAGCAAATTTTCTATATATTTAAAAATTTATTTCTGTCAGTTCTTTTGTAGTAAATTTGTGTATAGGAAGAGATTAATGATGAAGTGTAATAATATTGTAGAAAGTAATTTCTAGTACAAAATCCAGATTTATAATATGAAACAAGTTTGCACAAACAAACTATTTGTTTGTACAAATGGTTTTGTTTTCCTAGAAAATTCTCCCATCTTAGGATATCTGTATCATAAAACAAAATGATGAAAAATAAATGCATATATTAAAAATAAGTGTAAAATTTTTTTATCTTCATTTGTATTAAAAAAAAGTCATTCGTGCTTTTTTTTTTTACTTCAGTAATTGTGAGGCTTGTTATCTGATTATAAATACAGTATTTATAATCGGATTACAGTATTATTGTGCCCTTCATAAGAAATGATATTCTTTGAGAAATGTAAGAGTTGAATTCTACTTGGAATAACTAGAAGCCAAAGGCAATTAACCAAGTTAAAATTTCAGTGCTGGGAAAATAAAGAATTAATGAAATCTTAAGTTACACGATTTAAATCAGATTGAAGAAAAACTCAAAAGGATGTCCAAAGGTGCCTTTGTTTAATTCACTCTAACAAATAAAAGACTGGCACAGTTACATTATAGATTTGGGGCGTCATTTATTTTATACACTATAACAGCCATTACAAAATATTGCCTGGAGCCTGCATATATCTTGCACTCAAATGATTTTATGTGCTCTTGGAAAAAAATGCAAAAGATTTTTTTTTGTACCATTGAATGTTCTACTTGGACCTTTTTACCTAATGTTTTTCTGGCATAAAATTAAATTAGGTTGAAACATTTGTATGCTTCTTTAACAAACCAAATAATTCATTAAAAAAATTTAGTATGCTTTTGTTTTTTAAGACACAGCTAGTAGGAATTAAATTTCTAAAATTGTTTGGTATTTAAAATTTATCCATTTAATCTTGACCACCATTCTGCTAGATGGCGTAGTTGGTTTGTCGCTGGCCTTGTATGCCTAAGGTTGCTGGTTCAACTCTGGCCCAAATCTGTGGATTTTCATGATTCAGAAAATCGACAGCGTCCATGTCATATGATTATGCAACACGTTAAAAGATCTCTAATGTGCCTGTTTAGCTTGGGTGCTCTCAGCAAAATTAAAATTCACATAATCAGAGCTCAGGTGCCTCCCTCTGGGGAGGAAACTAGGTATCAAAATCACATTGCGGGGATTGGTATTCCACCTTTATGGTGTTGCTCTTAAAAAGTGATACCAGTTCCCTGGGAACGTACTGGGTCTGCAATGGTAAATATCAATCTGCAGCCCTATTTGAAATAAAAAATAAATAAATAAAAATTTTAAATCTTGATCATCCTATTTAAAGTTGATGAGTATTACAAAACATAATCAAAAATATTTTATTATTGATAATATTAATCAGTTAAAAATAATAATTTATTTTAAAGTATTTTTTTTTTCTTGCAGTCTACGGTAATACTATAAACACTCTCATTTCTGCTTATGTGGCTGCTTGTGACAAGCAAGGGATCAAACCTTTACTATGTGTCCTAGATCAATTACAGGTATTTAATTCATTTTTTTTGTTTTTAGAGTAGGTCTTTTAAAATTATAAATTCAATGCATATATTTTTAGTCCTTTTCTTAAGTTAGTTTACAAATTTGTTACTTTATTTTTAAAATTTCTTGTGGTTATTTCATACATTCTTAAAATTATTATAAAAATTTTAAGAAATTGAATATTTATTTCAATTAATTCTTAGTAAGCATTGATAACGTTATGAACAATGTCAACCTTTTTTTCTAAGTGTTTTTAATTTTGTAGAAACATATTTGATTGTTTTGTTATTTTTAGATCTTATACAGTGAGTATTGATTTTAATTTATATGTGTTATAATTAAATTTTCGTCTGACCAAATGAGAGATTAGTAACAACAGCAACTTTAATTTTAAATTAATACTTTAATTATTTGAGATATTATTTATAATTATCAATGATTTTTCTCTTTTTTATGATATAAATACTTACTGTTAATATAATTATGTAAATACATATTTATCCAGGAATATCAAAGCTCTTCTAACAAATTAGAAGCCAATCCTCGGGCATTTGATCTTTCTATTTTAGGTAAGTTAATATGAACTATACATTAAGAAAAATTCAAATCTTTACCAAGGGTTTAATAGGAATTAACATTTAACTAAGTGGATTAAATATTCAAATATATTTTTTCTTTTCAAGTTTTGTACAAACTAGAAATTAGATGTTTTGATATATATATGTATATGAGTGTGTGTGCAGAATTTCTATTGATATGTAGAAGGTATTATATTAAATAAGTAGGGGGAGGGGATGTTATAGAACTATAAAGGCTTTGTTCCATTTTTCAAAATCTAATTCCTTTTAGTGTAATAAAATATTTTAAACTTATTGTTTGAGAAATTTTTACTCATATTTAAAATAAATCTCATAAATCTTTTAAAAAATTTTAATTTAGTCTTAAGCCAGTGCCATGTAAATCTACTAATTCCAGCTGTGTTATGCATGTATATAAATTTTTGTTAAAGCCATGTGCTCAGTTTCGGCACTAAATGGGCACATTTGGATTATTTCTTTATTTATGCATTTGTTTTTATCTTTTATTTTCTCAATCCCTTTTTTTTTTCTCTAAATTTATGTTTTTAACATATGTTAATTTCTGTTAGTTAAAAACCTGAGAAATCCATCTTAAAAAGAAACAAAGTAAAAAAAAAAGTAGTTAAAAAGGAAAAAAGTAGTTATGTGTGGTGCATCACAAATAAAAAAAAATTAAGCTGAGACAAAGAGTTGTTAATAAATCTTGCTGAAAAAAAAATGTATAACATTGAAAGTGAGGCAAAATAAGAATAATATTTGTGGTGTAGCAAATAAAACTTTTCTTTTTGGAATGTGTGTAATTAAACTGAATAAGTTTCTATATATTGGTGGATACAAATGCATCAGTCATGTCATTCTGCATTACTCTGCAAGTACTAAAGAAATAAGGGAATGACTAATCAGAACTGTTATTAAAGTAGTTTTAACTGTGAATTGTTTATATTTGATAAACAATAATATCAAATCATAAAGCAGTAGGATTGTGTGATTCTAGAGTGGAGCAATTTACTCTTTAACACATTAGCATTTTACTCCTTAACTTCTGTAGTTCTTTTCAGGATTCCAGTGTAAAACTAATTACAAATCATGTAATATCCAAATTATACAATATTACAAAATTCACCTTTACACTGATATACTATGAATTTCATCATAGTCATTCTAGTATGGCACATAAACAAATTATGATAAATCATAATTATCGCTCTAGGCAATAATGCGAACTACAAGTTATCTCAATTAACATTCAATATGCTAAAGTCAGAAAATGTTAATAGATCCACCCATGGAGCTCTTTTCTATTTTTGCAGTAAATAGAAAATGGGTTTGATAACAACAAAGAAATCTCATTCTTTTTATTTCATAACATTAATCTTTTTAAACCCCATTCTGGAAAAGAGCATAATCTACGTTATTTTCTTTCTTTTTGTAAATAAGCCTTGACTAACTCTTATAATCAATTATTGTATCCAGGAGGGAGAAAGGAAACAATCACTGTGAAAATATGCAAAAGAAAATTATGTCAAACATTTACATAGGCGTTTCATGTTCAATGAAGGAAATATGTAAAACTTTTTTAAAAAAAGGTAATGGATATTTATCACTTTTTAAAATTGATATCCATCAGAGAATAAAATGCTAATAAAATTAGAACACAACAATAACAATTAAAATGTTTCCAAAGATATTTCTTTTCTTGTGACAAAATTTGAAGAAACGACTTAGTTTTCTTAGTGGTTGATTGATAGTTATATGCTAAAGCATACAAGATGCACTTCTTATTGATACAGGGGTAATTAGTACTCTTTAATATTTTTTAAAAAAATTAAAATAGAAATGTGATTTAAAGTTTCATTTTATTGTATTTATTTTGTATTTCTTGCTTTATGTTAAATATCTTTAAACATTTTTCAGGTGAGAAATTGAGCATGAAGCACTGTGAAGCTTTGGAAGAAGTTTTAAGAAGGCTACAATTTCAATTAATAGATTTAGAGGGCTGTTATTTAGAGGATGAGGTAAATACATTAATCATATTCAATTTTTTTGATAATTTAGAAGGAGAGATCAAATTTCATAATTTCTTTTAAAAAAAGAATTATGTGTTTTGTTTTGACGTTTATCAAGGTGATTTTAAAGGGCTGCTGTGGAAGATAACTTAAGTAAGTCTTCCCTCTTCAAAGTTAACCACTTTTTTTAGTCATTGGGGGTTTTAAACCACCCTTACTGCTTGTTATGTGCTTGTATTTTTATGTGTTTCTATGTGGTTTTGTTCTAATTTCTTATAGTTGCAGAGATCAACAAATACTGGAAGTAGCTGATCTCATTTTATTTTCACATAGATGATGGTATTTTTTTCATTCTAAAAAATATTATATCTTTTTATAATGAAGTGACTATTTGTTTGACTATTGACTATTCTCAATTTTAAATTACTGTTTTAAATAAAATGCTGGATTTCTCCTTACAATGCATGGAGTAGTACTATTAAAATTTTTTTGCAAGAACTTCATTTTCTATATTATAAATTACAAACTTTTAATAGTTAATGAAATGTATAAAATATCAATTAAAATGAATTAAATTTTTTAACCTCTTAACTTTAAAGCCGGAGAGTATTCATGTATTTTCTTAACAATAGCTTTATTCAGAAAAAAGATTAAAATTCTGAAATAAAAAAATTGAAAGTTTTGAACAATCTTTTACAAAATAATTTATAAGTTAAGGAGTTAAAGAGAGCAGTCTTTATGAATGTTTTATATTAAATGTTTTATAATTTTTATTAGAAGCAGAGTTTGTAAATGTAATATATCTGAAATTCTAAAAAAAATTAATGTTTAGTAAAATTTTGTATTTTGGAATTGAATTATGTCATGAAAATAATCTTTTTAAAATGGATTTATTTATATTCTGTGCTTATATGCATATATCTTAACCTCTTTTTATGCATTATATATCTTCTTAAAAATTGCATATGATAAGGTGAAAAAGAGTTTATTTTGATAGGAAAAGTGAAGGTTATATACACAGTGCAGCAAATAAGTTTTAAGACATCCTAGAGGGCAGGCTGTAATGGTGCCGTGAGTGCAAATGTGCATGGGTCATAATGTTCATGGTCTGCTGGTACATTGCCAACAAGTTGTGTGCAGTTAGTTAAGTAGTTAAGAGAAGGCGAGCATTTATTACTGATGTTAATTTTTTAAGATTGAATAAAGAGCTGTAATCAAATTTCACACAAAACGGTAAAAGTACATCAGAAAGATACCAACTCATGAAACAAGTTTACGGTGACTGTTGTTTTAGTAGATCAAACATTTTTTTTTGTGGCGCAAACGTTTTTTGGATGGAAGAGATATGGTAGATGATCAGCGTTGTAGAAAGACCGATTTCATTTAGAACACCTGAAATTATTGAGAAAGTACGAATTTTCATGGCGAACGATTGCTGTGTGTCATTCAGAATGATGGCAGATTCTTTAAACATCAACAAAGAAACAATTTGAACCATCCTGCATGAAAATTTGGGCAAAAGAAAAGCATGTGCTAAATTTGTTTCACGCACTTTATCCCCTGAACAAAAAGCAATGAGAAGTGCACATTGCAGAAACATCATTTCAGCTACTGAAAACGATCCAAACTTTTTGAAGTCCATTGTTACAGGTGATGAAACTTAGTATTTCCAATATGACCCTGAAACAAAACAACAAAGCCGGAAATGGAAGTCAGAAAATTCACCGCAAGCCAAAAATACAAGGAAAATTCCATCCAAAATCAAAACAATGCTTATTACATTCTTTGTTACTAAGGGTACTATCCACAAAGAATTTGTTTCAAATGGACAAACAATAACAGTTCACTACTACTTAGCTATTAGTTAGCTTTTGATGGACATAATTCATCTCATTCGTCCAGAATATCAGACTGAAAGCAGCTGGTGTTTTTTCCATGACAATGCACCCAGTTGCACCTCCCTTGTTATTCATTCATTTTTGGCAAAAAATAATGTCTGTGTGTTGAACCATCCATCGTATTCACCTGATTTAGCACCCTGTGACTATTCCTTATTTCCAAAACTTAAAAATGAAATTAAAAGGGTATTATTTTGAGGATATTTCAACCTCACATGTAGCTTCAACGCGGGCTTTGCAGGCCATTCCACGAAGTGATTTACAACAAGCATTTGATTCCTTAATAATTGCTGTAACAAGTGCATTGAAGCTGGAGGGTCCTATTTTGAATAAAAAATCAAAACAGGTATTCATTTTTTGTTTCCTTTTCTTTTAATGAACACAGTCTTAAAACTTATTTGCCACACTGTGTATAACACTGTTAAAAGTTGAATTGTGGTCAAAGAAAAGTTGAATATCTTTTAACCTTCTCACTTCGCATCCCATGATTTCCATGGCAAAGTACATGTAGCAGACGTAGCACTATGCAGCGAGAGGGTTAAATATGAGCATGTTTTTCATACAGTTCCACAGTTTTATTCCAATCTTGATAAAATTTTGCTCACTTTACCTTCAAAACAAGAAAAGGTCATTATTTACAAAAAATTTCAAAAAATATCCACTAGGACTTGTTGTTATGTGGATTTCCTCTGCATTCTGGTAATCCTCGCCTACAACCAGTTTTTAAATTTTTATAACAATCTTGATCTGACTGTTTTGATTTTAATTTTTTAGTACTTTAAGGTGGGGATAAAAATTGTGAAAAAGAAATTATTCTGAATTAAAAAAGCATAAAAAGAGGCTTAGATTTGTATATATTATTTTTTTATCTTTTGTTCATTTTTATGTGAAGCATGGTCTTAAATTTTACAATAACTTTCTGTTTAGCAATTAAATTTATTGATCATAACATTCTTTGCTTTTTTTAATAATGAAATTTTGTTTTTAAAAATTTGTAGTGTTTTTTCTATTTATTAGATAGTAAAATATAATTTCTTTTCTTGTTTTATTTTGGAATGTCCATAAAAATGATATATTTATTATTTTTTAAAATGCATATTTGATTCAGTATGAGTTATATCTTTTTTTTATATGTTTTGAGTCTATAACTAACTAAACTGATTTTAAGAACTTTCCCTAATGTAAATTTGTATATAATGAATAAAAGATTTCATCTAAAATTCTATAATAAATCATTAAACAAAAACTAAAAGAACTTTTTTATATGCATATAAAATCTTTTCAAGGTACTTTTTATTTTAGTCTGTTGACTAAGTACACTTAATTTTTATCATTAGATTTTTTGTTACTTTAAAAAAAAAAAAATAGCTGACTTATTTTAAAATTGAATTATTTAGTCATTATTTAATGGGGAAAAATATAAATATATTACTTGTCTTGCTCTGCATTTTGTACATTGTTTATGTTGGAAATCATGCAGACAAATATTTTTATAATTTTGCTTCTGTGAAAACATTTTTTCCCCTTTATTTAGTGTTAAGTATTTAAGATTGAATTGTATAAATAAGGTTAGAAAATCATGCATCTATAGCTTGAATGACTTTTACTTTTCTGAATGGTTGTTACTTTATATTCTTTTACTTGTACCTTTCCTTTCTTTTATGCAATGCATTTCTGCTTTACTTGTGGAATGGAATTTCTGTATTTCTTTCTTTAAAGGGAAAACACTTTTGCAATATATTTTTCTTCTTTAATTTCTTCATTAATTTATCTAATCTTTCATTAGTAAGTATTGGTTCTATTAAAATTCACTTTCATTTCCCAAAAGGTATTTATGTTTTGGTATATTTATTGTTATATACTAACTTTTTTCCTTCATTCATGCAAAAGATGCTCAATAAAAGCAAAATTCTTAGAGAACTGTTTTTCATTATTAGATTATTTTGTAGAGTACTGATTATATTCTCTGCTCTACTTTTTTTAACAGTTCACATTGTATTGGCACATTTCTTTTTTAGTTTTGTGTTTTAATAGTTGTAGTTTTCTGGGACAGTCCCGAAAATCCTTGGCAAAGCTTGTATATCTGTAAGTTAATTTTATTTTGTTTCTTTAGATGCAAATTAGTGTTAATATTTTGTTATATTGTGCTTTTCCACAAGTACATCAGATTTATTTGCATTTCCTCCTTTCTGTTTGTAGAAAAGTCATTCTGTGCTTCTATTCTAATTTGGAATCTCTCAATGTGTTTTCAGGGGGCTGCAGCTTTTTTTGATATGATTGAGTACTACGACTCGGCTGTTCAATTAAATATATCATTCACAAAGCATATTGATTGTCGAGGATGGCAAGCCTGCTCTCGCATGTTAAAGAAGGTATTTTTTTTTTTAACTTTAGTATGTTAATCTTGTAATATGTACGTATAATAAATAGTAGCCAAAGGAGATTCTCATAAAAATGTAATGTATAATGCAAAAGTTTAGAACAATTCCTTGTTTCTTAAAAAAATTCCGTATAAGATGACTTTATGTTAATTTGCTTTATTAAGTTAAGTTTCATTTTTAATCTTTATTAATCGATATATCAAGACAAAATTAAAGTAATCAGTTTGATAGTAATTCTTTTAATACTCAGAATATGAATAGATTTGACTAGCTCTTTTTGAGAGATAGCATAATAAAATTTAATGATATTTTATTTAAATGTTTTCTCATATTTAGCAAAGATTTCAATGAAGTATAGGTTGTGTTTTAAAAAAAGTATATTTTTTTTTATTTGCCCATGTTATAAATTTTGTTTCAAGTATAGTACAAATTAGGAATAAATAAGTGTTAAATGTTGTTGTGAAGATAAATTGCATAAAAAGGACTTTTTTTTATTCTTATAGGATTGTAAGTATAAAACATGATCAGTTTAAATATCATTATACATATGAGGGAAATGTGAAATTTTTGCTTAATGCTCTGCTTAATAAATATTCCATTAATTTAAAAACATTAATGGAATATTCATAACAAATTCATATATGTTGCTTCTTTAAAGCTTTTTCACCGTATGTCAAATAGCTCAATCCAAACTTGGATTGCAACTCAGAAGACAGAAAATTTTTTCAATTTTCATACAAGAAAGTGACATAATGCAAAACATATATTTACCATATTGTATTCTTAAAAATACAATATTCTCCTCCAAAAATACACATATTTTTTATTTGCAACATAGACTTAAAAACCTCTTTAATCTTTAATCTTACGGTATAGGAGCTGAAATATGTAACTCATTTGATTTGGAGATCAGTAAGGAAAATGGATTGTCTCTTACACAAACTGTCTAGTTATGTTATATAATGCATTGTTCTTTTGTTGTTTTCTGTTCTGCGAAATCGGAACATAATATTTATGCCCAAGTGCTTTTTTATTTCAAAAAGTGTTCTAATTTTGGGTCCCACTCTTTAACATTAACATTTATTTCTTTAACATAGCCTTAATAGAAAAAAGCCAAAATATTAAGTGTAATGAAATTTGTGTCTACAAGTTAAAAAAATACCAAGGAAACATTATGTGAATAGCATTTAAGCAACTTATTTTATGTGTATGTAGTTTATTTTACCTATACCATATAGTTTATGATTAAATAATTATCAAATACACTTTAATGATAATGTCTAATTTATGTAAGCATTAATAATCTTTTTTAAACAATAAGTAAAATACCTTACATCTAATTGGGTTATTTATTGTTTATATTGTATTAAATACCTTCTTTTCTTTTTGGCAGACTACATCCTTAGTGAATTTAAATGCCAGAAGTACAGGATTAAATGAACAAGTTCTCTTAATTATCGGCCGTGCATTGCGCTTGGGTTCCAATTTAGTGACTTTGCATCTGGAGAATTGTGGTATATTTGGAAGATGTCTTGTAATATTAGGTATATTCTTGCATTTTATATTTTATAAGTAAATAATAATGAAAATTTTTTTTGTCTGTATTTGCTATCGTTATTTCCTCAAAAAAGATATTACTTAATGAAAACATTATACATTCATTTATAAAGTTTTAATGCCTCCTTCATTTTCTATTTTGTCTATTATTGAGCAATCTTTGTATATTTTCCATACTTTATTTTTGTTAAAAAAATAAATTTTTCATATATATGTAGTTGTGCCTAAGTTCTAATACAAATATATAGGAATTAAAATTAAAAACTTTATATTCTAATTCAAAACTAAATCTCTTTAAAGTTTTAATTTGAGTTTAAATTTAACATTATGCACTTTTATTCAAAATCTTCACCTTTTGACTTAGCACACAGGCTGTAAGTCTTTTTGGCCAAATCATGTATCATGGTACTCACTACGTGGGAAAGAATTTCCATCGCTGCTTCCCTTAACTCTTTCGGGTCGACCGTCATGTATATGTGCCATCATGGAACACTCAAAGTTCCTGAATGGCACGCATATATGCCAGAGCTGTTACAAACCTGTGACACTGGCTTAGAACGTTTGAAAGCTCAGTTTTTTAGCAATAGATGGCATTACATGTTCATAAGATTTGAGATATTGTAGATCTGACCTTTTACTTAAAATGAGAGAAAGAAATATTATTCACATGCAGGTAGATTTTGATTTATAAACGTTAGAGGAATAGATTGTTTCTGAATTGAATGCTTTATGACTTCTCTTGAAATGAACATTTGGTTTTTGTTTATAGTACAATTTTCACTAGAGCATTTGGTTTGTTATCTAGTTTTTAATGGATAATTAGATCTGGTAGACAGAATTTTTCTGGTTTTTTTTTCTACTTTTACTAAGTCAAAGCAATTAAAATGTTTAACTGAACTTGGAATAGCAGAATGATGTAAAATTGATTCTGAATTAGAATCTGAGAGTAGTGATAATGGCAAATAATATATTGATTGTTCTGCTCATCACTAATTTAATTATAAGGATATTTCAGACATTTGTATGCCGATTATATCGACAGAAAATGCCTCTCTATGGCCACCAACAATAGAAAATTTAGTTTTTGCTTGTTCACATTCCTGCAAAAAAACCCCTCCAAAATAGCAAATGATTTATTACGAATGCAAAAATTGTAATTTAGGACTCGGTATATATTCCTGCTTTAAAATTTTTCATATTAAAAGGAATTTTAAGAAGCATATTTAGTTTTCAAATGTATAATGTTAAGAGTTATTAAATGGTTAACAAATACTGACAGTAAAAAGTTTAAAAAATTGTACTTAAGCAGAAAGTGACTGAAGTAAATAAAGTATGTAAATACAAAATATGTAACGCATATGCCGTTCATGTAATATACAGAACAATATTAAACAATGAATTTATATTTCGATATTTTTATGGATTTAGGTCTACCTACAATAAACCCTCCGACCTGGGTGCTCGCAAAAAAAACCTCTGGCCCTAGTGGTTTGCATGCGTTTGCGTTCTTCGTCCCAAAAGGGTTAAAGAATGCTTAAGATTGTTCTGGTTGGGATGGGCCTTTTGCACATCTTTGCCTTCAATACTATAACCATAACTTATAGTCGAGTACACTTAAATCCAGTAATCTGGAAGGCCAATTTTTATGTTTTATTAAGTTTTGCTAATTCTCTTTCAACCACCACTGGGTCGTCTTCATCTTTTGAACAGGAGTAGAGTCTTATTGAAAAGATCAATCCTTTCTTTTTTGATGCAGAAAAATGTCTACTGCTCAAAGTGTTAAAGCTTTGACTGATTCAGATCAACGTGCGTGAAAGACAACAGCTGTTTAAAAAATTTTGCAGATTATCTCTTAAATAAGAAATTTAAAATAGTCTGTTGCATTTGAATCACAATACATGATCTCAAATTTATCGGAAAGGGCACTACTGGGTATAATACTTGCTTATGCATTTAATGAACATTTGGCTCCTTTTTACTAATATATGTCACAATCTTACTTAATATTACTTTAAATTCTAATTTTGTATATTTTACTGTAAATCTCAATTACAAATACCATTTTTTGTCTTTTCCTGCATTAGCTCTGTATTTGACAGAATTATTTGCAGTTTATAGAAGAATATCTTACATGTACCGTACTTGGCAATATAAAAACTTTTCCTTAAAACCACATACACAATTTCTAAAAATAACTAATATTTCCCTTCACTTTAAACACATGATTATACTATCCCTCTTTTTCCTTATTTGATTGAATATGTGGACTTTTCTCTGCCTCTTTTCACTATCTTCTCTTATAGGGAAGGATGCTCAATCACTATTCTCTGAATGTCTGAATTACAGAAATAAATTCTTCATTTTCTACTCTGCTATTTATCTTGCCATTAATACATATTACAAAATATAATACTTTTCATTTTCATCACTATTTTTTTTAAATGATACAGAATTCTGATTAAATATATTTTTTTAAATATACTAATGTATGTTTGCTTCCCACAATTTAAACTTAAAAAAAATTTTGTGTATCATTTACAATGCAAGTAATTGAACAGAATTGTTCTCACTATAAGAGATTCACACAGAAAAATAATTGGATAGCATATTGGAATGAATGACAATCATTTTGATAAATTTTCTGCTATTTTAACAGAATTTAAAAAAAAAAAATCAATGTAATTTAGATATTTTTCTGATATATTTCATTTAGTGGCTGCTTTGAAACAGAACACAACAATGCGAGAATTGTTCTTGGCAGAAAATAAGATATCATCAGCTGATGGCTTTCAATTGGGAAACCTACTTAGGACTAACACTCATTTAGAATTACTAGATCTGAGTAATAACAAATTAGGAGTAAGTATATTCACATTTACTGTGTAATGAGTATGATGATTTTTATGATTTAAAATTATAAAAATATAACTATTTTAATTTATTTTTGTAAATAAGTGTGATTATACTTTTTTGCCTTCATATATATATATTTAATAAAAAATGTATATGCATGTTCTCAATTTATGGCTCATACAACTTAGGACCATAAACAATAACTATGAGTAATAATTAAATAAAGATAACTACATTGCAAGGACAGTAATATGCATTTAGATTGAATTTTTGTATTTTATGTACTATTTTTATAGCTTATTTGTATTAAAACACCATTGAAAATACATTGAAGGTAGAATTTAGTCATATATCTTGGAAACCTTGTGTGTGTATAATGCATGTAATTATAAAAGTATTTAAAAAAAAAAACTTAAATTACAGGATGAGGGTTTAACTCATGTAATGGATAGCCTTGGACAACAGTCAAATACTTCTGGCAGGGGCCTTTACACATTGATCTTGTGGAATAATGAACTAACAGTCAAGGGGATGCCATGTGTTTCAAGAGCTTTAGTAAGTTGCTCTTTATAAAATTAACAATTTCTTGGTTTTGGGTGTATTGTGGAAATTACTTAAGGGGACATGGTACGATTTATGCAAAAAATTTTAATTTAAGGATTTTTAAAATTTTTTTGGTTGCCTCCTATGTATGTATACTATGTTAAACATATTTTGTGCTCAAAATTTCATAAAAAGCTAGCCATGTAATTTTTTAAGGAAAAAACTTAAAATTTGTGAAGTGATTTTAAAGTGCTACTCCTCCTACAAAAATTTACGTACATGCATGAAATTTGATTTACAAGTACGTCAAACTATGTATAATAAAAGTTGGTATGGGTTTTGCGTTAATGTGATTGGTATTCATACAATACTTCTTTTTATGAATGTTTATTGAAAATTCCTTAAAAAAGGTATAAATTCTGAGTTCAATTATTTTTAAAAAAATAAATATTGCTTTGATTCAACAATGAATACCAACTTTTGTTACATGTACTATTAGCAATAGGTAAAAAAAAATTTCAAAGCATTAGCTGCAACAGAAAAAAAGCCGTAGCATTTTAAATGAAGACAAACTAGTTATTTTTCTTTCTGAGATAAGTCAGTTTAAAGTTTTGATTTGCCATAGAGATGTGAATAAAAACAAACGTGAAAGCTATCATAATTCTGCAGTTCTTAAGTTAAGAGCTTTCAAATTTTGTGAGGTTATAGAAAAGTATATAAAGAATAATTTAGGCTAAAAAAATTAAATTTGTTTTTTTGACAAATTTTGGTCTATTGAATTGTACTGTGTTCCCTTAATATATATGTATAAAGAATATAAGCTTCGTTAGAATCTGGATTTTGATGATATCTATTGAAATAAAGGTCATCTGACATTGTTACCTAGTTCTTGTTTGGTTAGCTGGGCACTAATTTTGCCAAGTGGACACTTTTGTCTATGATGTAAAATTTATGAAAATAAAAGCTACTTACTTTAGTTTCTATTAATATTATTAAATAATTACAGCCACAAATTGAATGTATAAGGATTGCTATTGGTGAGATATTTTGTCAGCAAGCAGTAGAAAAATTTTGTAATTTATCACCTGTACGTAACTAATCAATCAGTACCATTCTGGTAATGAATATTAGGATGGACTGGTAATGTATTTTTATCAAATCATTTTTATAATTTGAGATATTTTTTAACTTAATGTTTGGATTAGTTTCAAAATAGTGAAGCTAGTAATTTTTAAGTATTTTTCTTTCCCAAGGCAGTTTATTGTATTCAAGAATCTTTGCTAAAATACTTCAGCTTATTGCAATACTAAAGAAAATTTTAAATTTAGCATAGTCTTCTTACTAAGCAATTTACAGATTTGTTAGTATAATATTGTTAAAAAACACACACACACATTTTAATTTATTAAAAAAATTTCTTTTGTCTTTTTTGGTTTTTATGGTAATTTTCTAAATAATTTTGATAATTTTTTTATAGTTAGTGCTCCTTATCAACACCATCTGTTTTCTGTTCAATTTTTATTATCTTGTTCACCAATTAACTGTTAGCATGCATTCTACAAATTAGTTTTAATGTGTTACTTAAGCATCCCCATTAATTCTTACTATCCAGCAAATAAATTGGATGTGATTTTTAATTGTGGAAACTGTACTTACAGTTAAATAAAATCATTTTTTTTTTCATAATGTGAATATTTATTGTAATCTGTCTTTTACTATAGACTGCTGCTCGAGCTCTAAGAAGGCTAAATTTAGGAAGTAATGCAATCACAAGTGCTGGAATCTTGGAATTGAAACAAAGCTTTATATGTAATAGAACTATAGAAATTCTGGAATTAGAAAATGCCAAAATTACTTCAGAAGGTATATATACATATATTTATTTATTTAGGTTTCTCGGTTTTGGTAATTTTATATTTTAAAATAAGCTGTATTTAGCATTTAATTTATTACCTTAAAGGGTAATTTTATGTCATTATGTAATATATTTTTATATAATATAAATGCATCAAAAACTAAAAATCAGAGGAAAATTTAATTTCAGGGGCAATAGCTTTAGCTGAATATTTATCTCAAAATCAGTTAATTCAAAAATTGGATATTCGTGGCAATGACATTAGACTAGATGGTCTCACTGCCCTCAGTCAAGCTGTAATGAAAAATTCTAATGTTACGAGTCTGAAAGTTGACCCTACTTCAATGGATTTGGTAAGTTTGCTTTCTGTGTTTTAATTATTTTTTTTGTTTAAGAACATTTTAATTTTATGTATATTGTCAATTATCTGAAAATCTTTGGTAAAATTTGGGAAAAGTCATTTATTAATAGATTTTAATTGTAAAACTGTCTGTTATTAAGTGTTCATGTAAAATAAAGAGATTAGTTTTGGTTAAATTATAAACAAGCATTTTTGGTATAGATATTGCTGCGATTTTGTATCAGATTTCTTTTAAAAAATTGTGCAGAAATTTGAAAATATTTTATTTTAATTTCAATTTTAGAAAAAGGAAGTTAGTTAAATATATTTACTACATATTCTATACCATATATATTACTATATATTGCCGGCTGGATGGCGTAGTTGGTTTGTCGCTGGCCCTTTGCACTAAAGGTTGTGGGTTTTGTCCCAGCCCAGGTGGATTTTCACGATGCAGAAAATTGACAGCATCCATGTTGTATGATTATATGGCATGTATATAAGATCCCTTGAGTGCCTGTTTGGCTTGGGTTCTCTCGGCAAAATTAAATTCCTAGAGCAAGTTTGCATCATCAGGTGCCTCCCTCTAGGGAGAAAACTGGGCATCAAAATTACTTGCATCAATTGCCATCACCTATGTGGTGCTACACTAAAAAGTGATACCAGTTCTTGGGGAATGTACTAGGTCTGCAATGGTAAAAATACCGATCCATAGCTCCATTGGAAAAAAAATACTATTTATGGTTTTTCAGAGATTTATTCTATTTATATGATAGAAATTAAGCAAATTGCAAAAGTAGCATAACAAACCATATGTAGTTTTCAAGTGCTATGTTAATAAGAAATCAATCAATCAACCACCTTTCCCTTCCCAACTAAGAGCAATTTTGTTTTAAAATGCTACATCAATAAGCACACATTTGCCCCCCCCCCCTTAACCCAAAGTTAACTATCTTAGTTAATTTGCATTCGAACTTCCTCTCTCTCTATGTGACATAATACTAAATAATTAAGTATATAAGGGGAACTTAATGTCTGTGTAAACGATTTAGAATATCATTTTTAGCATGACAAAGCCAAGATAAATTGTCAATGATATTTTTTCAGTTGCTATTAAAATGTATGTATAGAGCTTCACTTAAAATTGATAACATTTATTTAGATTAACCCTTTATCTACTTCATTATGTTTTACTGCAGTTTTTTTCATGCAATATTTTTTTAAAAATCACATTGAAAATTAAGGGATATACATAAACAAAACACTCAACTTTGGGAAATTTAATCCATTAGAGTTAATTGATTAATTAAAGATATTCAACTGTAAAATTAATTACATACACTGTTTATTTAAAATAAATAGTCATCATTTTCTAAGGTCATTAACATTAAAAAAAGTAAAACACCGCTTGACAAACTATTTTTTAGGAACAAAAATTACAATCTTCGCAAACCGCTGAAAACGCAATTTCTGCTATAAAACTATTCACCTTCCTCGCTGAAATACTCATCATAGAACCCATGCTGCCATATATTTTTGAAGAGTGGATTTCAAAGAATGTTCCTGCTAAGTATAGTCTGAGTATTCGTAAAAATGGTTATTCTTTGTAATTTTAAAGTGAGTGGTACTTATGAGTACAGTCAGTAGATAAAGGGTTAAATTTACTGTTAATCACAATTGTGAGTTACTGGTTATTGAAACTCTGTTCAAATTTCTTTTAAATTTTCTTCAGCTACATTATTTTTTCACAATACTTACATATTTCAGAGTGAACCCATTAAGGAACGACAGGAGAGACTTCAAGAAATAAGTAAATGTTGCCAAAAAAACAAAGAAGCCAAAAGTTCCCTCCCTCCCCAAGATGCTCAGTTATCTTTTCTCTTCAATGGGATTTTCTCTCATGTGCTTCCTACTTCTTTGCCTGGAGACATTTCCCCAAAGAGTGATTCCTCAGAAAAATCAAAGCGTGGTCGTTTTCGTGTGTCAGTTGTTGTTCAAGACAACACTGTTCCACTGACTAAACCTGCTTTGGATGTCTCCCGTTCCCTTTCCTTAGATCCCAGCTATTGCTCTTTTGGAACAACGGCATTGTCACAGGATCTAGTTGGCCAAATGGCTTCTGGTGGTCTCTGGAACCAACCTGTCAAGGTTAGTGATTCTGATGGTCTCATGGACAAAGCAGTCAAAAATAACTCCTCAGAAAGTCTTGTACTGGATAGGGTAAAGTGGCTGGAAGGCCTGGAAATGGCCAATGAAGAAGTTTGTGCTATCTGCTCTTGCAAGGAGATAGATAACTCTGAAGTGTTCCTCCCAGGCGATGTGGCAGAAGGTCAACCCTTAAAGAAGGAAGGCCTCAGTCTTTCCCTAAACCAAGTTTTTGGTGAAGCTTCAGATGGAGAACCAAAGGTAAGGCGATCAAGCTCACCTACTATTTCCAGTACACCAAAAGTTTGCCGAAAAACTCATCGTATCAAATGTTGCAAGGAACTTGAAGGTTTGGATCTGCGCTCCACTGTGCCACTTTCTCCAACAAGACTGCATGAAACTTTTGGTAAACATCATTTTTTAAAATTTCATGTTAAAAGGCTCATAGGATTCTGTTAATAATGAATTTAATTTAGTCTTTAACTTTTGTAACATATTGTGTAACTGTAGTAGCCTAGGGGTATGGTTACAAACTCGCATCTGGCAGTGCATCTGTCAGGTTCTGGGTTTAAATCCAAGTGTCACTATGTAGAAGGGTTGATGCACATTAAATTTAATGAGGCTCAAAGTCTTAATGTTGTGTGGTGTGAAGATTGGAGAGTGGGATGTCAGTTCAAGTGTCATCCTCATAGCTTGATCAAAGCTCAAAATTACAAAGTTTTTCACGCAGTAAGTAGCTTCTGAGTGTGACGTTAATTAACAATCAAAATGGAAATGAATTTATTCTCGAAATAATTTAAGGGAAACTTTTTAATTAGAGCCTTTTTTTTTGTTAGCTCTCTTATTCTAAAATTAATGTAGAAAAACATTAGATTTATGCAACTCCAAATATATAAGAGTGGGTATTTACGTGCCATCACAACCATATTAGTGACTTTGAATGAAACTGCATGAATTCTAAAAACAAACTATACTTACAGGAATATGGAGCATGTAGTTGAAAAATATTATGTGAAAAATAATAATCAACAAAAAAGGAATAACTAATTTTTATTATTTAATTACCATAAAATCTGGC
>BMAV01019426.1:332525-357320 GCA_019973955.1 Trichonephila inaurata madagascariensis
AAGTTTGCCGAAAAACTCATCGTATCAAATGTTGCAAGGAACTTGAAAGTTTGGATCTGCGTTCCACTGTGCCACTTTCTCCAACAAGACTGCATGAAACTTTTGGTAAACATCATTTTTTAAAATTTCATGTTAAAAGGCTCGTAGGATTCTGTTAATAATGAATTTAATTTAGTCTTTAACTTTTGTAGCATATTGTGTAACTGTAGTAGCCTAGGGGTATGGTTACAAACTCGCATCTGGCAGTGCATCTGTCAGGTTCTGGGTTTAAATCCAAGTGTCACTATGTAGAAGGGTTGATGCACATTAAATCTAATGAGGCTCAAAGTCTTAATGTTGTGTGGTGTGAAGATTGGAGAGTGGGATGTCAGTTCAAGTGTCATCCTCATAGCTTGATCAAAGCTCAAAATTACAAAGTTTTTCACGCAGTAAGTAGCTTCTGAGTGTGATGTTAATTAACAATCAAAATGGAAATGAATTTATTCTCGAAATAATTTAAGGGAAACTTTTTAATTAGAGCCTTTTTTTTTGTTAGCTCTCTTATTCTAAAATTAATGTAGAAAAACATTAGATTTATGCAACTCCAAATATATAAGAGTGGGTATTTACGTGCCATCACAACCATATTAGTGACTTTGAATGAAACTGCATGAATTCTAAAAACAAACTATACTTACAGGAATATGGAGCATGTAGTTGAAAAATATTATGTGAAAAATAATAATCAACAAAAAAGGAATAACTAATTTTTATTATTTAATTACCATAAAATCTGGCATATAACGCACACTTTTAACACAAAAAATAAGATCGAAATTTAGGGTTGTGCATTATATGCCGAATATAAAAATGAAAGCTTTAAAAAAAATGAGTATTAAAAAAAATTTAGACTTATATATCGAAATACTGTTTATTTAAAAGAAATAACATACCTTATGAGCTTTCATTGTTGGATAACATGAAAAGGCATTCTTTTTTTACAATTTTAAGGCGAATAAACGTACACTGTTTCTTGTGACAAATAATCCATTCAGGCGATTTTCTAGGACCCAGTTCGCAACACTCTATTCTAGAATATGTCATTTTGTTACTCCTTTACGTAAAGCACATTTCTTCTTTGGCATGTTAATTATTGTCATTACATTTTTTTACACTCCCTTATGGAGCTTTCGCCAATATCAAACATCCTTGCTGCAGCACGATTTCCATTTTCTTTTGAAAATTGAATCACTTAGATTTTGAAACTGGCACTGTTGCTTCTTTTACCAGGACCCATCTCTCGCTGTTTGAAGCGTATTCAATATACTACAGACAGCGAGCGTAATAAGTCTCAGGCTTGTTCTAATTTATTTCAAAATTAATCGTCTGCCTCATACATCACATGAAAGGGGAAAAAGGAATCCATGTTTATAGAAAAGCATGAGAAAAATCCAGCCATGGTGCTGATTCAGTCTCGTCCCCCGCCCCGGGGGGGGGGGGAGGGGGTGGATAATTCTAGAAGTATACTATTTTTTCAAAAGAGAGTCTGAAATGATTCATCCAATAAACAATGACTTCAAAACAAAAGAAAATTGCACACGTACATTTCAAATTTTTTTCGGAAAAAAGGGGGTGCGCGTTATACGGCGAATACCTAAAACTTAAAAAATACAGCTTGAAAGTATAGGTGCGCAGTATACACCGGATTTTACGGTATATTTATTTTACTAAGAATTCAGTAAATCCTAGATTCTCATTTTAGTATTTGGGCTTGCCTTGTCAATGAACGGTTAGGCTTTGAATGGTGGCAAGCGGAAAATAGGAAACACACAAACACACACAAAAGCACATGGTTGCCAATTCAATGCCCATGGTACGTGCAAAATCGGGGTTGCCAATTTGATGAATTATCTTGAAAGTTGGCATGATTGCAAAAGGAAAGTACCTAAGAGGGCTTAGTATCATTATAATTTTGTTATTAATGGAAGTTTTCATTAGGCTACTATTAAAATTACTGGTAACAAGTACACAAAATATTGTGGGATTAAAAAATCATTAACCTTTTAACTGTCATGCCCGAGATAGACTCGGGCACAGCACTGGTGTTCGAAAATGTCACGCCCGAGTATTACTCGGGGTAATTTTTTTTGAGTGCATCGTATTGTTTTACCCGAATATATATCGAGAGACGTTTATTTCGGCTTCATCTCTTTGTCAAACCCGACTGATTCTCAGGAAAAGTTAATGTGCTCTCAATTCAATAGATGGCAGCACTTTACTGAAGACTTCAAAGGTTAGAGGTTAGAAGTTCTTTGGTTCAAAGTGCACGGGAAATATGGATGTGGAGTTGGTTTGTCCTTGGAAAAGTGTTTCCAGTTGTACCACACAAGACTGAATTACTGAACTACTAATAGGTTCTCACTTATATATATATATATATATTTTCATTTATTTATTTTTTAGAAAATAATTAATTTTTTTTTCCTTTTTAGAAAATAATGCTCCACTAGAAGTAAACTTTACAACTGCCATGTTGAGTGGCAGCAAATATGCAGTGGTTACAAAACTTTAAAAATTTTACCCGTGTACTTCAAAATATCAATTTTTAACTACTAAGTATATTTAATTTTGTACTAAACATTTGATTTTAGCAATAAAAAAATTTAACAATTTGTGTACCAAAATCACATCAAAATAACTTGACAGTTAAAGGGTTAATAGATATATATTTTCCTACAAATAAGTTATGTGAAGGATTGTTACATATTTCAAATTTGATTTTAATAAACTCAAATTGTTTTAATCTTCAGATTTTCAAGATCCTCAAGTTACTGAAGTTCCCTTAAACAGTCAAATGAACATGAAGTCCTCTCATGCTGTGTATATGGTCCACTAGATGTATGAAATTATTTCTTAAAATATTTTATGGAACTGTTGCAAGTTAAGATATTTATGTGAATGTTTATGGACTTGTAAAAGAATGTATATTTGTGCATTGTGCTATTGTATTATCCTCTATATTTTATGTACATGATTATTTCCTCATTTATTACATTCATTAAGTTTGAAAAGTTTAATTTCCAAATATTTTCTTGTTAAAATGATCAATCTTCCCATATATATATATATATTCATACACTTAAGTTTCACATCTGATGTGATGGTGATAGCTAGGCCTGTTTTATTTATTTTTTTTAATACATAGAGCAGTTAATATATTCTTAAAAAATGAAATTATATACAGTATTTTTGTGTTTGTTAGTGAGGAATAATTCTGTAAAAACAAACTATACTTGTGAAAAAAAAATTTTTTTAAAGGTTTCTTTTTCCCGGTGAACTAGTAGTTTTTTGTAATTGTTCCACAGTTTACATAGTATATTAAATATATATATATTTTTTTGAATGTAGAATGGCCATTATTTTAATATTTTAGTTACGTCAAAACTAAAGTTTGGTTGTGTAAAGGTTTGTGTTTTTTATATTGTATAAATATATCTGATTGTTATTTTAGCATATGTTGCTGTGTGGAATAAATATTGGAAAACCTCTATTGTAAAAATCCTATTAAGGATTTGTTATAATTCAGTCAAATTATACAATACCTACTTTTTTTAAAAAAAATTCAGGTTGGAATTTCTATTTTTCAAAAAGTGTTCAAAATACCATCTATTAAAGGATAATTTATGAAAAAAGAAAATGTGATATATCCTTAATATGGAATAAATTAAATTAAATTCAAATATTTTTAAATAATGCAAAAATATTCCTTTGATGTACAATATACATGGGCAAGATTTTCATTTTATTTTTCAATGTTTTAAATATATTTATTAGTAGTAATGATGTATTTGTTTTTTTAAAATTCTAGATTGGGAAATAATCATTAAGGATAATGAAATGAGCTTTAGTGTATCTTTTAATTTTCAAGTTGCATAAATTAAAAAGAGTTAAATTTTGAATATAAGAAGATTTTAATGAAGATGAATTTCTTTTCAAATTCGAAATTTTCTTCCTTTTTCTGAAAACTGGTTAGTGCTCTTTTTATGTGTTGTGACTTGTTAAGACACATTTATAAACCAAAGATTAGATAATCAAACAGACATTGTTTGATTAAGCATTTTCAGCTTTTTGGAAAACTTTTAGAGCTGAGATTCTTTTTATTTACTTTTTTTAATGTGGTAAAATGGTTTATAGCATATTTATTTCATAGTCATCGTAACATTCAATCATATTTGTTATTTCTAAAGCAGAAAAAAACTGTGATAAATTCTACCTATAAAAGGTTTTATTTGTTGCATTGCTATTTAACATTTGGTTATTCAGCTATTAAGAAGTTGGTAAGATAAGTTTTTAAAGTACCTGATTTAGTATAAATCTTGCCATATTGTTGAGTATAATTTTTAAAATCAAATTTTTTAATATTGACTATATTTAAAATCAAACTAATTTCTAAAGATCATTTTATTGACTTGTGAATATCGATCAATGTATTAAAATTTTTGTTAATTTTGTTATATTAATCAATATAAGAATTAAAATGAGCATCATTTATTTTAACTGAACTATTACATATGGAATTAAATGTCAAAGTGCTGGTTATAATTCATCTGTAAAAATTTTATTGCTTATCTTTTAAGAATTGTGAAAATATTACCTTTTTAAAATTAATTTTAAAACTAGTGCTGCTGCATGTGTTTTGCAGCATTTTTTTTTTGAACAATTTTGATTGTGCAATTTGCAACTTGGAATTTTTTTTAAATTAAGTTAGTTCTAGCTTCTGAAATGTATCCTTATGATACTTTTAAAATTATTGTTTCTGAATATTATTGATTTTATAGTTCACAAAAAGCTTTTTTTTGAACTAGAGCCACATAAGGAAGAATTTGGAAAATTGAAAATTTCTGAAATGTGCAATTTGTTAGAAGTCTTAATATGATTATAGAAAACTGTATTTTATTTGTGTACAAATTCTCCTTTGTATATTTCTGTTCTTAGGTATATAATTTAACAGAGATGATGCTTATTGTTAATTAATATTAAATGTTGTATAGACACAAGCAGGAATGCTTTTCAAATGACAGTTGTGATACCTTTAAGCTGCATTCACACCAAGGCAGTCAGCGTTGAGCGTCTAGCCAATCAGAGACTTCATATCGCACAAGATAAAGCCTCTGATTGGCTAGACGCTTAGTGATTGACGCTGACTGCCTTGGTGTGAATGCGGCTTTATACTTGTGTATTATTTTGCATGTGATTAACACTTAAGATGATTTGTTGTTGAAGTATTTAGAAATATTGCGATTTTACTTTTTCATGATATGTTCCTCTACATGTTTTTAGTATTTTACCATTATTCAAAAATTTAAAATTAAGATTAATAACAGTTTGCTATACTGTATGTAGTTTTACTCTTAAATAGCATTTTTTTTTTTGGAAAAACTTTCAAAATTTAAATGTATTATAGTACTAAGGTATACTCTCTTTTTGTTATATAACTTGTCTTGAGGACTGATGAAATCTGTCAAAAAATATATAAGAATTGAAAAATGACAAATTTATATATATATACCTCTCTTTTTTCTTTTTTTTGAAAATACCCAGAGTATATTTTTTACATCTTATTTGAACAGTGACTAAAAATTTAATGTTTTTTACTGAGTTTTGTGAAATAGTACCTCTTATCTTGTACAAATAATCTCAGCATGCTTTTGTTTAGTAAGTGTATCATATTTTGAAACTTAGTAAAAATGCACCATTGCTTTCATGTTAATTGTGCGAGGCTTTAGAAATTTAAAAGCAGTTTTGCATATTGAGCATTTATTCAGGTTGCCATTAGAATTAAGGAGTAAACATATCATTTATATTGACTCCTTTAAATTGCTCAATTTCTCCCTTTTATTAGCTTTGTTATAATTTTCAGTAGACATATATTGCATCATTATGAGAGAATGTGAACAAAGTTAATGAATCATTAAAATGAATTTTTATATATTATTAAGGGAAATATTTCTGTTACTCATATACTTAAACCCTATACTTTACCTTTAGGCATTACCTTAATTGACAATGTAGTAGATTTCTCTGCAATATGAAATAACTTCTAAAAAAGCTTTATTGTATGTATTTATTTTTTGAACATACTTAATAACAAGGATGGAAGAAACTTGCCTGACAACTTAAAATACAAGTATGCATTTCATTATTATTATTATTTATTTTGAAGAGAAATTTAAGCTGAAAGTTGGGAAATTCATACCTTGCAATAAATTATTGAAAAGTTTTCATGTTGAAAATATTTTTGTTTGCTTTTAAATTTATAGTATTTTATCTTGAAGGTAGCATAGCATAGCATATATATGCATTCATTCTTTTTATTAGATTTTTTAAAATACATTTCATTTACTGTCAGTATGACAAATTATTAATCTGCTTCATACATTAATTTAAAGGGAGCTTTTCCTTTAACTTGATTTTCTAAATTCATATTTTTATTGAAATTTATTATTTTAGCATTCTTTAACATCGTAAGTAATAATGGCACTTATTAAAAGTTTTGAAATAATAAAATGACAATTATTTGAGAAATTATATTAAGAAAAAATACATTTATATTTCATATTTTCTGAACATTTCTTTTTTGTAAGGCTGCTGCTTGTATAAAAAACTTTATAAAAAACATTGCTCTATTGTGGTTCATGAAATTCTTGTAAAACAATTTTTCTATTTCTGAGATTATAATTTTTTATTTATTTTTTTATAATTCATATGAGAATTTCTAATTTAAATTTAAAAAGAACCAAATAGATAGTGAAATGTCTGTCTATGTATGATCTAATGAATTATGATTGAAGTCAACACAAAGGATTTAATATATGCTTGCTATTTTATATAATAATTAGTGTGAAAAGTTGTAGCAATTAGATGTATAGATAAATTGGTGTTCTCTGTTTAGACTCCATTAGCATTCAACATAATTATTGCGAAGCAAAAAGTTAAGATTCTTCTGAAATTTTGAGGGAAGATTATTTATACTTCCTTATTTTCACTATAAATAATTCTAATATTTTATTTAATTACTTTTTAGTTTATATTGAATTGTATCTCTTTGACAAATTCTGGCCAGTAATTAAACCTTGTATGAGCCAAAGTGTTGGAATTAAATCTCATTCACATGTAAGAGTATTAAATTAAGTAAGGGAAAGCTGTTTCTTATTGCTTCTTATTATATCTTCATATGTTGGTGGTTTTAAAACAATAAGCTATAACACTGTAGTGCTTTTAAAGCATGGTTATTTGAGCAGAATTACAAATCTAACTAACTTTTCTTGATTGTTATCAGTATACTTGAATTAAATCGATTTCTCATTTTGTTATAATTTGTAATCATATGCAATTATAACATTTTGTTTATTGATAACTACTATATTGCTATTACTTTTCACACACCTTTGTACTTAATGCAGTGTTGGAAATAATTTTTGACCTAACTTTAAAACTAGTATTATACATTGATAAGTAAAACCATATCTATCTGTGATGACGAGAGCTATTTACATTGATCAAAGATCTGTGATGAACAGATGTCAGAGATAGAGGTGCTTTAATATAGATCAGAATATATATATATATATAGTTTCACTGTCTAATGATCTGATGATTATAATTGTAATTTTGATCTAATCTAGATAAAACAGTTGATTTATCAATTTAACTATAATAAAATCTTTTCTTTTATATGCACTTATGCATTATAGGTAAGCAAAAAAGAGGTAATCAGAGAGAGCATTACTGGTAAATTTAATAATATAATATTTTTAACTTTTTTTTATAGAAAATAGTTAATTTTCGAAATTGATCAAAATGTAAAGCACTCATTTTCTTAAAATATGAATATCATAATGTTTGCTCACTATAAGTATTATGTTGGTGTAATGCAGTGGTTCTTAAACTGTGGTCCGTGGACCCCTGGGAGTCCGCAAAAGTCTCTCATTTATAATGTTAAGATTTTTCTTTTGTACAGACTGTGTAAAAAACCTTGTGGAAAAATTAAAAAATGATCATCCTAAGTTAAATCACTAAATTGCCCCCTATGAAAAAATTCTAGTAGAACATGTATTTCGATCAAGAATATTAAATCGGGGTCCCCCCCCCTCCCTACTATTTGTAACTGCATAGCCATTACTACAGTGTTGTATTTTCAAAAAATTGTAGAAACATTTATGCAAAAGTAAGGAGCTGGATTCATAGCATGCCAATATGATAACAATTGCATTTAAATCATTCAACCATGTACCAACCCCATATTGGGAGTCGGAGAGAGGTGTTCAAAATCTTGGGCGTCCGCAATGTCAGCTTGATACATTAAGGAGGGCCGTGGCAATCAAAAGTTTAAGGACCGCTGATGCAATGAATAGATTAAATATAAATTAAGAATTCTTCATATGCATAGTTATTCTGTTATAGGATTTATTTTTAGAGGTTTTTTAAAGCTTAAGGTGTATTTGAGAAAAGAGCCATCATCATTTTATTATTGATAATAAATGTTGTGAAATAGTATTTAAATATTAAACATTCTTAAAAAAAGTTTTTAATTTTGTGTAAGTGGCAGCTAATTTTTATTCATTACCACTTAATAAATCAGAAATTAATTAATTTTTTTTAAAATTAAAGAATTTTTTTTTATTTTAGAAATTATAATACATTTATTTCTTCCTTTTTTAACATAAAATTATCACTGCAAAGATCTGTAATTTGATTTTAATTTTTGTTTTATTTGTGTTTTAAATATTTTATTATTTTGATCTATTAATGTGTACAAAATTGTTTCATTTTTTGACTTTTTGTATAAAAAGAAAGTTTAGTCATTTTTTTGTCAACTTTTTTATTCATATATTTTTCCTTAGTTTTAATTAAAATAATTTGGGGATTTAAATTTTTTTAAATTAACTATAAACACACATATAACAATTCTATAAAATGCTTTGATTGATTTTATTTATAAAGGTTTTTAAAATTGTAACATGTGGTTCAGAATTTTTGAATATTCAAAAGAAAAGTGGAAGAATATGTGTTACATTTTGATTATTAATTTATTTTTGGAATAAAATTGGTAGATGTTTCTTTATTTTAATTTGTTAAAAAGTTATTTGTTTTTAAATTTCAACTAGCAAAGTAACATTCATAAATTTGAAATTTATAAATTATTAGCAAACATAAATATTTCTGTGCTTAAAAATATAAAATTGAGATTATGCTTTTCTAGCTGGCTCTAAGCTCAGTTGTGATTCTTTAGCTGCATAAGATGCCATTGTGCCAAATTTATTCATCATACCATGCCCTCTCATTTTTGTTATGTTATCATTCAGAATTTTATAATCATTTTTCATTTAAATCAGTGATTTTTGACTTATGGGATACCTTTTTGAAACATTGTGTTGAATTATTTTATTAATTTTCAAAATAAATAGTCAATGTTAGATCAGTGGGAAAATGACAAACTTTATGTATACCAGATTATAAGCTCTTATTTACCCGACAGTTTTGCTGCCAATAACATATGGTCCAACCCTTCTGCAATGCAAATATAACTAATTAAATCAAATCATCTTGTATAAATCATTAAAAATATTAAGTCTTATGAACAGAAGATAAATATCTTGGTGTGATACAGCCTAGTAGAACGTACTTAAAAATTGCTGTAAAATTTCTCAATCTTTTTTATTTTTAAGTTATTGCAAAAATAAAGCTGTGTTATTTTATTTGCATAATTCCCTTATAAAATTACTACTTTTCCAGCATTATATTTTTGATTTCCTTCTGCCAAATAAAATTTAGAAATAATAAAGTGCAAAAAAATGAAAGTTATTAAGACTGTGTAATTACATCAAAGATTACAAACCCCCATCCCGTTTCATAAAGTATATAGATAAATACTTAAAGCTAAATGAAAGCACATTTTTTAAAAAAAAATTAAAACTTTTTTTGTTCAAGTTTTTGATGTAGTGTTTAATTAATAAATTTTAAAGTATCATGTATTTATTGCTGTAAAATGTATAAATATATGATTCTTATAAAAAGACTATCCAGAAGAGAAGAAAAAATAACTAGCAGTGAAATGAATATGAAAAGAATGCTCATTTTTAAAATATTTAATTATTTAGAAATCCCATGGAAAGATTTCTTCCTGTAAATTTTGATTCCTAGTGAAAAACTTTAAAAAATCAACAATTCTTTATTTCTCAAACTTCTTTTATAATACATTATATCTGATATGGGTGTCCTGTGTAAGAATCACTGATACAAATCATTATTTAAATGCAAAAGTAGCTTTTTTTTATTGAAAAGAGAAGAAAAAAAAAATACAATTTAGACTCAGAAATGTTTATGTAAGTAAATATCAATGTTTTACATGTAGCTTTGTATAATATACTTAATCTACTTTTGGCACTATCATATGGTAATTTAACTGTACAATTATATAAATCTTGCATTGTATAGCTTGCTCATTACTTTTTTTCATATTGAACAAGAATTTCATAATGAAGTGGTTTTTTTTATTGTTCCTCCATTTTTCAGTATGCATGGATCTATCATGAAAACAGTAAACTTTAAATACCTTAAATATAATTTTATTTTAGCATGTTCCTTTTATTTTGATATTTATATCCGAATAGGACTTTCCTGTTTTGAAACATGGTCTAAGTGTATGCATATAGACTACTGTTTATCAGAAATAAGTTTTTTCAAAGCATTCTAGTCTAAGAGGGCTATATTGCAAAGTTCCTTTTTTTTTTACCTTGACCGAGTGACATTGTTCCATAACAGGTATAAAATATATTTATTTTTGTGAGCGATGGGGCTGTTTTGGAGTTTATTTATTATATAGTTCTAGATTATGCTGTGGTTATACTTAATTTATGTATTTTTCATTTGTTTAAAATACATTTCCCCCAGTATTAATCGCTAATCCATCCTTAAACTGCCTGTTAGATTGTCTATGAATTGGCGCAATGTGTGTGATATATTTTGTGAGGGAAAATTTTATTATTTTTGCCAATCCCCATTCTGTGACGTAGTGCTATTTTTTAAATGTTGTTTGCCATTCGGATATGTATTTCAAAAATATACTTGATTGTTGCACATTTTGTTTTTAAACTTCATCTTGTGTATATTTGTAACTAGTGTGATAATTATTCAAATAAAAAATATTGTAGAGAATTTGTTTCGTTTCATTTTGAGAGTACAATCGTATCATTCTACTCATTTAGAGTTTCAGTAAAATAGTTTGGTAAAACAAAAAAAAACAAAAAAAACATTTGTTACTACATGGAATTAATATTATGATATGCATATAGAGAGACAGAGGAACTGCAGTTTTAAAACTAATTTCTTAACTATTCTATCATTTGAAGCTAAAAATTAAATTAATGTTATTTGGAAAAGAGGTGTGAAAATTTTTTTATGCATTATAATCCATATTAAAATTTTGAGTTAGAAACTCAAAATAATTAAGGCTTTCTTTCCCTTTTAAATCTGTAAATTATTCAAGCATAAACATGACTTTTTTAAGAAGAAAAATTATTTTTGGAAAATAAATTAAATCATACATATGGTTAAAATCTCTATTGCTATCTAATGTGCTCAACAATGTTCGCTTGTAAATAATTGAAATAAATGTTTACTGGTAAAAAGTGAGAGTATTTTCATTTTTTTGTACAGTTTATCAATTAAAACCCACTGTTTAAATAAAAAGGTTTATTGTATTACATGGTTATGTATAATCATAATTTTAAAATTAATCTTATGTTGATAAATTTTACATTTGTTTTGAATTATTTTCTAATGATTATTATATTTGAATGCTATATTTTCTAAGTTGGATATCTCACATATTGATTGCAAGAATATGCATCACTTTAGCACATAAAGCAAATTGGAATATTTATAGTTAAAACATTTTTATAAAAATGAAAATTAGTTTCCTTAGCTTAACAGTTGCTTATGTTGAGGAAAATTAAACCAACACAGATTAAATTTTATGAGGTTTATACAACACAAACATATAAAAAAAACTTGCATATAATAAGTAATATAAAAAAAAATTAAGTCAATTCTCCTACTTGGATCAACAAAGAAATTTTATTTTAGTTACTTTGTGATACCGTCCCCCTTTGGTGACCATATCTGATTGTTAGTGTGAGCTAGAGTTGTAGGATTTGCTATAGGAATAGACATTTTTAATTCTTAATGACTTTATTAAGAATAGAACTTAAATATCTTAACAATTTAGATAAATTTAAATAAGCGAGAATCTATAATGAACAACACACAATGACAGTTAAACCGAATCGCGTAATTTAGACCACTTTCTCCAAGTTATAATTATTTTATCCGCCTACTCTCACTTCTAATAATATTACAAGTCCTAATATAAAATAATCAGTCCTACCTTAATCCAAACTTAGATTCAATCTTTATGTGGGAATATCTGGGTGCACGTGCAATGGCATCTTGTTTTAATAGTTTACTTTCCAGGTAACTTCACGATTGGCTGTCAATTCACGCTTGTATCTCTTTCAAACATAACATTCCCCAAATTTGACATCCCACTTACTGAAACTTCTGTTATTTTAAAAGCTATCTTATTTGCATTTCTTGTTCACATTTCGCTTCTTGGGTTTTGGTTGGAAAGGAGTTGCCATTAATCTTGGCCGCCAAAGAACCCAGAGGTTATGTTAAAGAAAAGATGCGTTAGCCTGTCACAACTTTTTATTAAATAGTTACAATTAATATACATATGACTGAATCACAATATTAAGTGACAAAATAGAAAGTGATTTTCCTTACAATTTTCCTTTTTATATATAGTGGACTATTTTTTGTTTGTTACTATTTATTCATCAATTAAATTTAATTATTCTAATAATATAGAATAGTAAAAAAGAAATTCTCAGAAACTAGGCCATCCCAGGGGGGATTCGAACCCACGACCTTTGGATTAAAATCCGAAAAAAAATCGATAAATTAAAAGTGGGCCCCCCTATACTACACTTGAACCGTCCATTGCACTACAGGGACACAACAAACGGTTTTCCTTTTTGTATATGTTGTTGGACTATTATTTTTGTTTGTTACTATTTATTCATTTTTTAATTTAATTAATGAATTATAATATTTGAAAAAATGTAGTATCATGAAGTTTCATTCACTACAAGTTTAAAAAAATGTATTTGATCTTGAATGGATAGATAGAAAGTATTTTATTAACGATTGAAAATTTGAACAAGATATATATACATAGGGAGAGAGTGAACTACAATAGTAGGAGAATTGAAAAAGGAATTATCTTATTCTTTTATTTACTGTCTTCCAACATTTAATAAAGTAGATTCATATTTAACTTACTATACAACTGCTATGATATGTAATGAAGGAATATACACTGGTGTGCAAAACTTAAGCAACAATGTAAAAATTTAGCAGATAGCCATGAAATTGCAGAAAAGGAGGTCTGGAGATCGGTAGAGGGAACACGTAAGTCAGTAGAAACGTCATGCGTATGCAAATATCAGGAACAAAACGTCAGAAGCGATGTGAGCGTACGCAAAACGTGTGATGTCGGCGCGAGCTGCTCAACAGTAGAATGAAATGAAGGACGGAGACACAATTCACCATATTCTCTGCAAGTGCCAGTGTCAGTTCGGGAAATATGGCTAAAAGAAATCACCTGGATGACTTCACACGTGGAAGAATGATCGGAAAGCTGGAGGAGGGGCGTACTGTCACCAGTGTAGCTGCAGAGTTCGGAATCAACAAAAGTGTCGTTTCGCGCGCTTGGAAAGCGTTCCAAACCACAGGTACAGCTGTTAGAAAGGTTGGTGTGGCCGCCCGAGGACGACAACTGCAGGGGATGACCGATATATCATCCTGCAGGCGAAAAAAGGTCGACAGCAGTCAGCAAGCGCCATTGCTCAGAAACTCTGTACAGCAACAGGTCGACAAGTGTAGCGGTTTACTGTGGCCAGACGCCTTCACAAAGGGGGCCTGTTCACCCGCCGTCCTGAACGCTGCCTCCCGTTGAAAGATGGCCACCGAAGCCACCGTTTACAGTGGGACAGAGAGCACAAAAACTGGACAACTGATCAATGGAGTCGTGTTGTCTTTTAGGATGAGAGTCGGTTCAGTACCAGAAGCGATTCTCAACGCGTTTTGATTTGGAGAGAGATCGGGACCCGGTTTTATCCCAGTAACATCAAGGAAAGACATCGTTACGGTGGTCCTGGAGTTCTTGTCTGGGTTGGCATTATGCTGAACGGCGGAACTGAGCTTCACATTTTCGACAGAGGGTCTGTAACCGGGGATCGCTATTGTGAGGAGGTACTTCTTCCCCATGTGCATCTTTTCCGAGGTGCCATTGGCCCAGACTTCATTTTTATGGATGACAATGCACGGCCACATCGCACTCTTGCTGTTGAGGAGCTGCTGGAAAGTGAAGATATCACTCGAATGGATTGGCCAGCGTGCTCCCCAGATTTAAATCCCATCGAACATGTGTGGGATGCTTTGGGGAGACGTATTGCCACACGCTCACATCATCCGGAGTACAACCAACAACTCAAACAGATGTTGATTGAGGAATGGGCACTCCTACCTCAAGAAATGTTGCACCAGCTGGTTCTGAGTATGCGGAGACGGTGCAAAGCAACCATTGTAGTAAGGGGAGGGCATATACCATATTAAGGAACATCTGATTGTTGTTCTTCCTGTTGGATAGACAATCATGAGTCACGATACTATGCGTTCAATAAAGCTTGTTTTTGTTTGATTCCATACCGTATGCGTTGTATTCCTTTTTCAGCGTCAATGCTTTCGTCATCCTTTACGTACATAATACTCTCCCTCATTTCAGAATTTTATGTCTCTCAGATGATTTTTCGTGAAGTTATGGCAATAAACCCACCTGTTGCTTAAGTTTTGCACACCAGTGTATATTATTATACTAATTCACTATGAATGTTAAGAAGAAAGCAAGAAAATAGCAAAGGGCAAATTTAGATAGCCACAATTAAACAAAAGAAAATTTTTCCAGGAAAATAACTTTGAAAATGAAAAAATAAATTAAAATTTGAATAGTTAATTTGAAAATCGTCTGCTCGAGCTGAAATTATCCGCTATTTTATTAAATAACCAATAGCAAATTTTTTTAAAAAAAACACGTGACTTGATCTGTATAAGACCACGAATCAAAAATAGGGGTTACCGAATTAAACTGTGCCAGAATGAATTCGTTATCTCACCGTGACATCTAGATAAAAATCACTAAATCCGAAGTGGCCCTCCTATACTACGCTTGCAGGCTACTTTCGTACTATCGCAAAAATACCAACGTTCAAGATAACTCGCCAAGTTGGCAACCCGGATTTCGCATGTGTTACACGCTCTGAATTGGCACACAACCATGCGCTATAAAAATGATTAAAAGAAAGGAAAGAAAAACATATATTCCCTTGCAGGTTATCGTATCTTTATAAGACTCTGCTGATTCGAGAGTGAGTGAATATTAACGTCGCATTGTTCAGCTATACGAGGGCTTTTGGCGACAGACCACGTAATTTTGAACCATGGTCAAGTGACGTGGATGACACCTGAGCTGGCACCTCCCTCTCTTAACTACCACACCAACGGGAGTGTGCTTGAGCTCTCGACAGATTTAACGTGCATCGCTCCTCTATATGGCGGGTATTTAGTGGTACTGGGCTCGAACTCGTGACAAGGCCAACCACGACTCGATACTTTGATCACACTGATTCGAGAGAGCGGTGCGAGTGAAACACATTGCCGAGAATGAACTAGCAAACACGACTCCACTCGGCTACTGTAGTCAAATAGTGTGCAATATAAATATAAATTCGGACCTTCTCTACTTTTGCATTTTTATAATCAGGAAATATATAATTAAAAAAAAAAAGACTGGAACATATTATCTTTGTGAAGCCTATCTTTTAATCTATCTCAAAGACAGCGAGAATTTGGTTTTTTGTTTATTATTGGTGTTGAATATGAACTTAAAAGCTTTTCATTTTATCTAAAAGTATTCATCATTATCTATTTAATCAATATCAAGAGCTTTTAAGTTTTAAGTTTAAAATTTTTGGCTGATAAATTTCTAAAATTTTCATTCGGTATTATTTATAATATTTCTCACTTCAAAACTCAATTATTAACTAGTTAAACAATGAAAAAGCATGATTCACTGAAATCTTTAGCATCTTAAAATCGAAGTCGCGAGAATCTGTGAAATCAAGGTTTCTTTACTTAGCGTCGCTGTGTTTAATATATCATCTACATTTAGTTTATGCTTCAAATACATAAACCTCGGACCATTTTATGACATTCGGATTGGTTTGGCATAGCCCCACCCATTGTTTCGATCATTTAACTTAATTATTTTCTCTAAATTTTAACATTAATTTTAAATTTCACATAATTTAAAAATATTTAATCGCAATTTTTTTTTATTTTTGTTAATATTTTCCCACATTGGATAAATAGGATATTAAGCATTACTATCATTACCACATAAATGTCTGGAGATTAAAGCCTGACAGCTAAGTGCTTCGTTGTCCATCCAGTGACATTTAGTTTCCGTTTCAACAAAAATTCGATTCACTTCAGATCGATTTTTTCTCTCTTTAATGATAAACAGAATTTAAAAAACTGAAGTTTATATAATTAAATATTATATTTATATTTTTATAAATATGTGGATAGTTTTGAAAAGCTGAAATATAATTTTTTTATATAACATAATATCTTTTAGAATTTTAATTTGAAATTCTGCTGTTTTTAGCACAAGTCACTATGAACATTCTTTTATCTAAACGTAAATATTTTCATTGTATTATCTAATCTTCAAAATTATTTGTGTGTTGTACAGTGAAATTATAATATTTTCTAGTCGTTTGTTCTCATACTTTTATAAAATGGAAAACGAAAACGTAACTAATAAAATTAACGAAGAAAATATTGCGGAAAAAGCATCAGATCAATTTGATATTCAGTTATTGTACAATTCTCTCGAAAAATGTTGTAAAGAAAGTAATGCTTTGGATATGGAACAGTACCTTATTGCCTTTAAAGAATTGTATAGGTAAATAATTTTTTTTATCCATTATTTCTTTTGATGAGATTTAATTCTTTTAATTTGAGAATTTTGATTAATTGGATTTCTTGTTGATACATATTTTCATGTCTTGCTTAATTGCTAATGTCATCGACAATAATCATAGCATTTAACTTCGTCCTTAATAATTTCATATTTGATATGATTCAATCCAATCTAATTTGGAAATTGTTTCTGATATGTTGAGGATGAAGCTATTAACTAAGTTTAAATGTTTTTACTGTGTGTTCTATATGTATTTACTAAATGTTTATTAAACAAAAATTCATGACTATTTTTTTGAGTTATTCATACTAAGTGCTATAGTAATACAAATTAATCACTTCAGTTACTGACCACTTATTTATTTTTGCGTATTAAATGGTAATTTTTGATTTGTGGTTTTTACAGTCAGCATTTTTTTAAAGAAAAATGTTAACTGTATTAAATAATAAATCTTTCTTGTTTGCATTTTATTTTAGCATTATAGTTTAATAAATGAAACACTCCAACATTAGTTTTATTATATTTGCAGAATTTTGATGTTTATTGTAATAATAATAGTTGATTCTAAATTGTAATATTGTTCTCAAAGTAGAGATAAAAAAGGGAAATATGAAAAAAAGTAGTATCCATACTTTTAGGGTCACATTGACACATTCAAAGCCATGATTAGACAAACAAATCATTATTATACATGCAAGTAATGATTATAAAACAATTATCACCTTAGAAAGGATTTCTGTATCAGACTAATAACACTTATAACCACAAAAATACACCAAGATAAAATACATTAAGTTTTCTGGCATTAATGGAAAGTATTCTGATGCTTGTTTAACTACTTCTTTTCTCTAAAATATATTACATGTTTATGTATGTAATTTGTCCTCGTGTATTTATAACTGTAATGTGGATTCGACAAAACCGAGTGCTTGTTTTCATGCATAAACTACTCTGGAAATTTCAAAATTGGATGGTGAAATGAAGAGGACATGTTTATCAAATATAGCAGTAAACTTAAAAACATAGTTCAATTAAACATAAAATTGCAAGTTTTTGAAAATTAAATTCAAATGATTAGCATTACAATTTGGCAATAAATGTATCAGTGTATTTGAATGGTAATTTTTTAATTTCAAAAGGACAAGGTTATAGTTAATATTTCATTTATCATTTAAAAAATGGCAATTTTAATATTGTTTGTTTTGAATTTATTTAATATCATCACTAGACAGATTTTTTTTTTTTTTTAGTAATAATAGATTTATATATTTTTTTCCATTCATTTCTTCTTTCCATTATGTCTTTATATGTTTCCTGTTTCACATGTTAAGTCAGGGGCTGTTATGATGAAATTTACTGTTGATCTGTATGTATGAATGTTATGATAAGATTACTTTTTGTGTGTGAAATATTTTAAATACTCTGTTTGAATCCTTGTTTTTTTCCCCAAGAATATGTTTATACAATTTTATTTCTTCTTGTGTGCCAAATGGCTTTTTAAAGGGGCTCTGTTTTGAAATTGCACTAAATAAGAATTGGGTGCCGAGTTGTTTTCAATCTAAGATGGCAACCTAGCACTAAGAACTCAGCATGAAAATAATTTTAAAAAATAGCTTATTCCTGTCAACTATCACATTTCATTTTGCCGAAATGAGCAAATTCTTGATCAGGAATGAGAAGAAAAGAAAATCTGAATTCTTTGAAAACAAAATAAACTTTAACTTTTAGCACTTCTTTTGGTCCATAATAATTAAAAGCAGAGCTAAGCCTTTATATTCTTTAAAAAAAAACAAGATCTGGTACTTGCCAATAAAGTTCAAAATATCTTTTTTTCGAACGAACAACAGAATTTTAAAATGGCAATCAAGACTACAAAAATGATTAAATTTGTAAAAGAATCATATAAAAATCATCTGAAAATAGGGTTACTGCCATAAAAATTAATCAATAACAATTTACTGTAATGCATGTATTCACGATGGCAAACACATTATCAAGCGATAAAAATCAAGGTATCCATATTGTAATGTTATCTCTCAATGTGGCAAATATTAACTGCAACTTGACCTGTAGTGTACTGATATCAAATTAGTACTATCAACTCTATTAAACAATTATCCATTTTAATCTCATAAACAGTTAATTATAAGTTGAATGGGTATTGGAAATCTTAATGGAAGAAATGGAAGAGTAATAGAGTTATGTAGCTACCATGATATTAATTCTATGTTTAGCTATTTTATATAGTAAAAATGTTTGAAACTATACCTTGGTTTCTTTTTATAGATTTTTTACTCTTCTTGGATCTGTATTTGGTTTCGTAGCATCAGATATTATCAGCAAAGTAACTATTTTAGAAGAGTACAAGAAATCTGATGCCAGTGACCAGTACGCAACCATCCAGTCCATGATTGAATATGAAACTTGCAATGGAATAACTGGAAACACAAGTCAACCTTCTGGTTCGAGAACTTTGCTGCGACTTCACAGATCCTTGGAATTTATTATGTCATTCATGAACGACTTTAGTTGTGCTGATATTGATGCAAAGAGTTCGACGATTGCACAGAAGTGCTATAATGAGACCCTTTCCAAATACCACCCATGGCTCATCCGAAAAGGTGCCACTATTGCCATGTACACATTGCCTGCCAAGCAGCAGTTTATTGAAAGAGTATATGGTAGTCCCTGTGATGAAGCTGTTGTTCAATTTTATGCAAAAATGATGGGAGACATTGCCGGTGTTTCCAAAAAAGTGTTTGACGAAACCCATAAATTATATGAAGCTAATGATCTTTTAAATTTGCCTTGATATTAACTATAATTAAATATTTGAATTAATTTGACTATGCACATTAGATATATTGATCTGAATTAAATGGCACATAATCTCTGAATACAAATTTTAAAGCTAAAATTTATAGGTTCATTCCTTTTAAATATTTTAATTTGATTTTATAATAATAAGTGACTTGTCATTGCATATTTAGGCACATACAATAGAATTCTCAGCTAAATAAAATTAAAAAATTTTGGTTCATACAAGTCAAAAGCATGAGATTAAGTATATCAATTAAACAACATTTTTATGTTTATGTTAAATCATTAGTACCATTTACTTCTGAATTTTCATTGTAATCTTTGAAATACATTTTTCAATATTTGTTATTGTTATAAATAAATACAGCAAAACCCCCAAAGTTACATAGGTGAGGCCAAGAAACATAAAAAAAAAAAAAAAATATGAAAGTTAACTATCTACAGATTTGTAGTGAAATTTCAAGGTTTTTGGATTTAGATTAAGGATTTTAGATTTGATTGCTGTGAGAAATATTGATTAGGATGGGACAGTGTGTAGTGAGAAATTACATATCTGAAAATTTATGTAAGTTGATTCTATGTAAATCGGGGTATTACTGTAGCCTTTAAATAATCAGATACATTTTAAATATTAAGTCTGATAATGGAACAAAAGTTACGATACTATGCAATAGTTTTGAAACTTATTTTGCTAAGATTTCATTCCATGTTTTTTGCTAGCTTATTATTTTTGTTTAAGACTGGATTTACAAATAAGAATTTTACTGACACATATAAATATGAGAAAAAAATAATTTAAAATGATAGATCTGAAGTTATTATTTCATTGTGGGAATCATGATTATGTAACTTTCTATTCATAGTTAATTTGTATTATTTTCTTAGAATATAACTGATAATTATGTTCAGTGCAAAGTGGTACAAATTTTGTTAAGTTTTATGTTATTTTTTATGTTCTTGCAACTTCCACACAAAAATGGAATGCTTGATAGAAAAATAAATTATTCTAAGTAACAGAGGTTATATCTCTTGTTCAATAAAACAAAAAACTGGATTCCACAGGGAATGGCTTGAATTATATTTTGGTATTTCCAGGTTTTTAAAATTAAACCATTAGTTGAATATTGCAGCATACAGAAATAACTATTTTCTGTTTGACTTTTGAATTATAATGTTTCAATTTATTATTTTAAAAAATCAGCACTTAAGTTAAACTATTGAAGATACATTTAAGAAATGTAACACTTAAAAATAATTTTTTTACTGAATAAATTTTTTCTTAATTGGATTTCCAAATTTTGCATTTTGTTTTTGGATCAAAATAAAGATATACATTCTTAGGAAAATTTTATGGAATGTAAGATGGTTTGAATTAATTTGTTTAGAAATATTGTATAAAAAATAAATTTAAATTTTGGTCAGTTTATTTGAATTTATTTATCTAATTTTTCTATACAATTTGTATTGTCATCAACTTAAATTTTCTATCAGAATTTCATTAATAGCTATTAATATAATACTTTTTTAATTCTTTGAGAATTTTTCGACGGGAGATTACAAGAGTTTAAAGTTTTTCAGAGTCAACAATACGTATATATATTTAGTTTTCTTTAAAAATAGCTGTAGGAAAATTTAGCATTCCATTTGTGTTGTCTAAAGTTGATTTTAAACTATATATATGTGTTAATATATACTTCATGTTAATTTAGATTTTTTTTTCACTTTTATAATTAAACTGTTAATGTGTGAGAGATGTATTTATTAGTATGCAAATGATATTAATGATTATTTTATATTAAAAGAGTTGCTGAATGTTTTGTTAATTATTTATGTAATTGTATATATTTTAGAAATTTCTCTAATATTACCCTTGTTATCTTTTTTATATTAATGCTTAAGAAATTGTGTAAAATGTATGCTTATTTAGTAGAGTGTCTATATATTATACATGAGGAAAAAAATATATATGAAAAACTTTATAAAGTAAATGTAAATTTTTTTAAAAAAAAAATTATTTATATATTATTTTTAGAGTACTGGAGCATTACTTTACTGTAAAATAACTTATATTCTATATATCTACGTTAGAATATATATCAGAAATGAACTTAATAAAAAGGAGATCTTTATTTCTTACTAGTAAAGAGAGCCTTTTAAATAATTGAAAGTGTTTTTTTTTTCATGTTAAGATATTATTTTTGGATCACATGAAAAAGGAAATTTAAATTTTTTTTTTTTCTTTTTTTCCCTCTTAAGTAAATATTTTTCTTTAGTTAAGAAAATGTTTCTGAAAAAGCTTTATTAAATTAAATGTATCATGTTTGTTCAAGTATATATTTAAAAAATAAGCATTTTTTATGAAATATTCTTCATCACAAAATACAAATTGTTTGTATGTATGTCTAAAATTCTTTTAATTTATTTATATATATATATATTGAAAAAGTTAAGTAATGTTTCAAAATGATTTATAAATGCTTTTAGTTAGATTTCTATATCCTGTTATACTTTTATTTATTAATAATTTGATATGTGATTCTTGATGAAATTATGTTTAAAGGAGCTTATGTTAAAAAGAGCTCTATTTGCATTTATTTATTTTTATTATATAGGGGCAATATATTTTTTGTTTACAAGTTATTGTAGCAAAACTTATAAATGCTTTATTGCAATGTATTTTTCTACTGAAATATAATGTTATTTATTTATTTTTGTATTAATTAGCATGCAGGAATTTATAACCTTGTATTATTTTTAGTGCAGTGTGAATATTAATATTTATACCTGAATGGCTATATAGCTGATATTTTGTATATGTCTATACATGTTGCTTCGAATATATTTGTATATCAAATGAAACTATCTTGGTTTTAATGTTCAATCAAAATTGGCACTGCATTTTTCTTGCTGAACTCTGTAAAAGGTATTTAAAAAACTTGAATTGATTTGTAAATAAGAATTTTGATAGAAAACAGCTTAACAAATTTCTTTTTAAATATGATAGGGGTTTTAATATATATCTCTAAAGCATATATATATATATATATATATATTAGTTTTTAATCTTCATTTGTCTTATGCACCATTACTTGTCAATTTTGCATGAGCTTGCCAGCTTTAAATTTGTTTGTAATTTTGTTACATGTAAAGTGTAGATGTTTCAGATAATTCACTATTAAAAATTATATTCTTCTATTCATATACAATTTACTGTATAAATATATACAGACCATTATTTATTATAATTTGTAAGTATCAAGTACTTGTAATAATTTTATTCTAAGACTAAATAGGCTTTAAATTGCTAAAATATATTTAAATATTGATATTTTTTTACTTTGTTCAAAAATTAAGTATATGAATGGTATATAACTTTCGTTGAAAAATTATTAAACAAGTTATTTTTATTAAAACTTATTAGACAGTGAATAACGTAAGAACATTAAATAATCTGTAATATTAATAGCCAGGAATTATTTCAATTTATTTCATGATCCATTGTCTTAAATGCAAATCTAGTTTTTTTATATGCTGAAAGTATAAAAGTTTAATGTCAGTTTTTAATATTAAACTGAAAAGCAATTTTTTTTTCTTGCAAAGCATTTAATTTACTCCAGTATTTATGAGTGTGAACCAATTTCTATCATAAATGTAATTTTACTTTTTCTAAAAGTATATTTTTACTTTTAATGAGCAATATACTTTTTCCTCTGTTGATTCTGTTCTAAGAAACAATTTGTTTTATTAAGCACAATTGTTTTGAAGTAATTGTTTTAGACAAAAATTAAAAATTTGTATTAAGTGAATTATTTCTGATCTATACAAAGTTACAGCAAAATAAAATATGATACTGCTTTAAATGTTTGTTTTCTCTGTGTGTTTTTGCAAATCTAACGATTTTGAAGTATTGAAAAAATTTTATATTCTCAATTTTCTCTTAAATTTTATGCTTTATAAAAATTGGATTTTATCAAGGACTGAGAATCAGTTTTTAATATTTTAGAATATTTTTAAGTATGCCCGGTTAAGATATGTAACTGTATATTTCAGTTATATGTCATGTTATTTTAACATCATAATATCAATTTTGTACTGTTATACATTATTATCGTCCATTTTAATATTTCTTAATTTTTTCACAAACTTTAATTCAAATCCTTGTAATTTTTATAAAACAAATAAAAATATATATATTGAATACACATATTTAAATGTCCATTAAGCATATATTTATCATAATTGGCATAAATGTGATAAAAATTTAAATTATTTGATAGAAATTATGAAATTTTAAATGACTCAAACTTTAAATATTTTCCTATCCGGGCAATACAGTTTATTTATTTTGATGTTTTCGCATTAACATCTTGCTTAATAAATGGTTAATTAGTTCTCTTACTGTTAAAATAGAATGGTAAATATTCATGTTTCTTCTGTTCATTCATTTTAAAATAACTATATTGTTTAGAGAAATGGGAAAAAATTTGACTGTTTTTAAAATTGAATTAAAAATTGCCGTCTTTGTATTGTTTTATTCAGAGTTTTTTTATAGTACCTCTTGGGCTCATAAAGTGACTGGATGAACTTTTTAAAAAAATATTTTTTCATATTGTCCTGTTTACAATAATGCTCCACACACACACCAAGTTTGTATTGAATCAATAAAGTTGCGGTATTTGTATTAAAAGATAAGCAAAGGTAGAACTGGTATTTTTTATAGCGTAGGCTCAAATTTTATTAACTGTCTATACTTATTTGAGATTTACATATTTTGTTTTTGTGCTTATACCTTATTTTTCAATTTATTTATGTATTTTTAATGTTTTTTT
>BMAV01019426.1:362320-374956 GCA_019973955.1 Trichonephila inaurata madagascariensis
CCCGGACCCCCAGGACCCCTCCCCCTTGTGTGCGCCACTGAAGACATTTATTTTCTAAATGTATTTGTTACATTAAAAAGTTTAGAAAATAGATAATATAGCCTATAGTTCCCAATGCTTAATATCTAATCTTTTTAAAAACAACAGTCTGTATAGTCTACAGGGATCCAAGTGGTTCCGCTCATCACTTGCGATGTTGCCGACAATCGAAAAAAGACACTCGCAAGGAACAGATGATCCAACGATACTCATGTACATCATGGCTATTGAGTTAACGTGATGATAAATAGTTTTTTTTTTTTGTTCTATAGCCAGTAAGTTAACCCTTTAACCACCAACACCGTAATACAACGGGTTTTAAAGATAGTACATACAACTAATTATAAATAATTTTACGATTTTTACCAAAACAGAAAAAATCGATTGTCGATTTTCTAGAATGAAATATCGATTCAGTGCTACATATTGAATTAAAATATCGATTTTTTTACTGGAGAAATCGATTCTTCGATTAATCGATCTCAGATCACCATCCCTAATTGGCTCAGTTTTCCGGAGAATATAACAGGAAATGGCATTTGACCGTTGAAATTATTCGAATTATGATCTTATTAAGCATGAGTCGAGAACGGATTGAGGCCCCATTGTGACTGAGACCCTGGGTCCGGGCCCAGTTGGCCCATGCCTTAAGACTTCCCTGTCTCTTTCACGCGAGCCAATTTGTGCCTCATCTAACAGAAGGAACAGACAGTCAGGAGCTAGTTTTGAATAGAAATTGCCTGGACCTTTTCACGTCGTCAACTGGCACTCTCCCTTCTATCTCGTGTAAACCACGTTGTAGTCCCCACGAGTTGACTCAACTAAAAGGGTATTGCGGGAGCTACGCTTCTCACACGGGTCTACTTGTGTATTGAAAATGGAGAAAGCTTTTTATTGTTTTTTCGAACTCAATCGTACCGATCTTTTTCTAATTCTGCTGCCTATCCTATCGGTACTTCTATTTCAGTCAACTTTGTGTCCGCGTGTGAAAGGAATTCTCTCCTATCTCCACATTAGATATGTGAGGACTGAAAGCGAGTTGACAGACAAAGTTGCCTCGAGTGCAACCACCCCTCCTCTTCGATTAAAGGCGGGGGGGCGGCGTTCCGAATCATACGTACAACATGTAGGTCTGCCTACTTCTTATTCGAGGATTTTTGCACTACAGCTGCCCAATTACACTTCCCAATATACGTTTTTGCGTTAAATAAGCTTGCGTCTTCTAAGTCTTATCAATTTTTGTGATTTATCAACCCCTTTCATTTACCCTTGCAAAGTTTCCAGGCAGGGCCATTTTTAACCTGCCCTGTGCCTTAGGCACATTAAATTCGTACCCCCACACTATTTCCTGAGAATCCCTTCTTTCAGTTCTTACCTAGACAGCAGGGGCGTAACGTAATGGGACCCAGGATTCTAGGGGCCAAAAGCCGGACTGACGCCGAGTACGCATTCCTTTGTAAGACCAAAACCACTTTGCAGGAGGCCCTACTATCATACGTTACGCTTGCCAGGTTTGGTTAGGTTGCAGCTCTTGCTTCTTTGGTTCTTATTCTTTCCTCTTCTTTGCTTTTGTTCTTTGGAGAGTCTTTCCACTATGCACCCCCTATGGACTCACCGTGTCACAAACAGCAACCGGCAGCCGTAAGGGAAGGTTAGTGGCATGGCTTGGCCAGTATTGTTCATTTCTTACCTTACAACATCACGAACCACCTACCCACTCTTTTGTAAATTAATGCAGTAAATTAATGAAATCGTTTGCAATTACAGTGTAGAATCTACATTGTAGAGTATATATCACTTATAAACTGTTTTCAAATTGTTAATTATCATCTTTTACATCAAAGTACTATCTCCGTAGTGGTGGTTTTGGGCTTAGGCACGCTAAGCACGTGCCTAAGCCCAAAAGCGACCCTGTTTCCGGGTAGTACGCAGCCTATGTCCATTTCATTACTTCTTAAATTTGTTGTGAATTGCTTCCTTTAACTTCTCATATACATCAACTTCGTCGCTATATATTCTCTAAGGCATTTATACTTCCATGTTTCCACGCCTGACTCGTTTAAGGGAAATATTGTTTAAAAAAAAATTTTACTATATTACGCTAAAAATTAAATTGCTCTAATTTTAATTTGATTTGTAAGAGTGATTAAGGAAATATCTAATAATTATATACATAATGCTTTTAATCACTTATAGTTTTATCCAAGAGACATTTATCTTAATCATAAAATAAAAATTTTCTTAACATATTAGGTTTTATTTTGTTTCTCACTCTATTCAGTTGTTTCATATGGCGAAATTAAAGACATATGCAGGAGATATGATAGATTATCTAAAAACAGCTTTATTTAAAAAAAGATCACACATTTCAATGCTTTGTTCTTTTGGTAAAATAAGATAATAACTGAACGAGAATTACATCCAATTTATTATCTTTGTGATAAGAATTTGACAGCAAAAGTCACTCTAAAATTGTTTATACAACTTTTAAAAAGTTTCACAATTTATTTATTTTACTGATTAACAAATTCTAATTTTTTCTAAATTTTCAAACGGGATTCGAACATTCATTTTTTTATTACAACTACATTCAAGTCATACACAATGAATTAAAACCTTTAATCACAGATATATAAGTCTTTTTTTAACTACTGTAATCAGAATTCCAATGTCAAACCTAAAAAAAGAAATTTAAGTTTTCCGGAAAAAAATCTATCAGTTTTAAATGATAAGTATCAAAGCTTAATCAGTTTTACAACAAATAAACATTATTTGAGTGCTTCATAAAACTTCTTATTTAAACATTTTTCGGGTTTGTTTTTTTTGTCAAAAATGCTATGTTTGCTTACGGGATAGAATTCATGGTGATCACACACAAATGTCAAATTTTAACTTAGAAAGTTCCAGAAAATTTCTCAAGAATGCACAATTCAGAACCATAAACATCTAATCTTGTCATTAGTTTGATTTTAAATATAGAACATATTTGATAGCTCAAACTTCTCTTTTTTTCAATAATTTTTAATTAAACATATTTACATTAGCTGATGAGTTTGAAATTTCTGATGATTTAAATATCAAAATTTGTGATTTTAAAAATATTCCCAAAACAAATTATCAAGAATATATAGTACTTGAGATTCGAAAACATCTAAATTTTTCACCAGCTGTGCTTCGAATAAAGAACATTCGAGTACTTTTAGCAGAACTTCTCTAATTCCAATCAATTAAAGTCAGAAATCATTTTTTGAAATGTGACGGACTCGCCATTCTGACGTTATTATTCGAATATTTGTTTTGTTTTGTTTATCCCTGTCCAGAGTTCTCAATTTCTTGCTGTCTAAACGACACTTAATTGACCCATCACCGCTGTCCGGTGACGTTAATGGACGATACACTAACGATTTATGCATAAAAGCGGCAAATTAATTGTGCGTCCAACTTGTCGTAAAACGACATCAAGACGTGGTGGCGTCCCTGCCACTGGCAGGAAATAACAGAGTGACCTTAATTTTGACCAAATGGGATTTGGAAATGAGAATCTGTCCGTTAATCATCGCGGTGTTGTCTTCCAACCACCGACGATGACAACTTCCGAACGACAGCATGGACGAGTGAAGCCAAGGAACCCATCGGCACAGGAAGTGATGGTGACTAGGAGCTGTATCAATGAGGAGGAATTAAACTATAGCGGCCGGAATAAGTCGTTTCAACTCGATCAGATGTCGGTAAAAAAATTATTTGGATCAACGCCGCACTGGCAGCTACGCATTTGACTTACAATTCTGAATGATGGTTTGATGATAAAAACGATACCCTAGATCAGGGGTTGGCAACCTTTTGAGTCGGAAGAGCCAAAAATTACAATTTACAAAATTTCAAACTTTTTAAAGAGCCACAAATTTTTTTTTTGCCAACAATAAATAGTAGGTACTTGCAAAAATAAAGTTTTTTGTTAAAAAAAAACACAATCTATTTATTTATAAGAAAAAATATATCTATATTTATTCATTTATAAGTTGTGTTTTTCACAATAAGTTAGATAATATATATATGGCATTAGAAAAAAAATATTTATAGAAAAGAAAAGGTCAAAAAATTGGAGCTTCACCACCTGGTGGGAAAAAATGGCAATAATTATGTGTTTTAAGCTGTTTAATTAATATCTTTTTAACTAATTGCAATCTTGGGATATAAATGGTCAAAACGGATTCCTCGGGGATCATTCCTGATCTTTTGGTACCTTCGGCGAGATTCTGCGTCGTGCGGTTCGTGAGAAGATACACCTAGTCGCAAAGTCGCTCGCATAGATACGTTTGTTTACTTTCGAATTTTAATAGTGTAGATAAAAAATATTTGCGTATGGAACTAAAGAGCCTCATGTGGCTCACGAGCCGCAGGTTGCCGACCCCTGCCCTAGATCAGTGAATCCCAAAGTGGTCTACATAGACCCCCAGGGGTCTATGACGACCTGCAAGGGGCCCACGTCAGAAAAAAAATAATTTAGGAGTCAATGAGGTGTAAGTGGAGGGTCTATGTGATATTGGCTCTCATTAAACTAGATCATGTCTTTAATTTTAAAAGAAAATTTAATCAAGTGGAAACCAAATTTTACTTATTTAACAGATTTATTTACTAAACTTAATGTGGTTATAATTTGGCAGGTGACAGCATAATTTTTTTTTTAAAACAAGAACCATTTCAGCGTTTTTTTCCAGAGTTAAGCTAAAGAAGTATAATACTGGAGGTCTCGAATTTTCTCAACTTGTCACAGACAATCTGTCAGCACGTTTTAGCCGCACATGTTCAACATTTAACTACCTTTTATTCAAGTTTTGAAATCAGGTTTGAGAATGCTTTGACTATGGTAATATCACAGTAGGGGCAATGAATATATGTGGTCAGGCCCGCTTTTCCGCTTAGGCATGCTAGGCACATGCCTAGGGCGCAAAAAGTTAGAGGGAGAAAAAAATCCAAATTACAGAAAACGTACAACCGCCTAGTGTTTATTAAAAACCCAATTATTCTCTTTAATTTTTATTTCTAAATTATCAAATCTTCGTTTCGCTACCGGCCAAATTATTATGTAAATCACTCGGCTTTTCTTCCCAAATCATATTTTGTTTCATGTATACGGTTATTAAATTATTCTCAAAACTTGAAATAAAATCTCTGTAGCAGCGTTTCTCAAACTGTGGTGCACGCCTCCCTAGGAGGGCGTGATAACTCTACTTGGAAAGTGGGGGGGGGGGGCGAGTATATCACGAAAAAGTTAAAAAGTTGATAATTAATAAGTTCATACAATAATGTATATTCCATGCGATTGATTGTATTAATTTACTGTACTTATTTACAAAAGGATGGTGAGGGCCGGGGGCCGATCCATGAAGCTAAAAAGGTAAGAAATGAACAAGAGTGACCAAACCATAACACTCTCTTTCCTTACGGCTGTCGGTTGCCAGTCCGGGACACAGCGGGTCTATAGGTGGTGGATAATGAAAGGACTCTCCATTAAGAAGACAAAGAAAAGGAAACGAGTCAGAGAGTTGAGGGAAAATCCCTCCCGAACCAAAACTGGCAAGGACAGAACTGAAGGAAAGGGAGGGAGTGCTCTGGAAATAGTGGGAAGGGGCGCAACAATTTGAAGTGCTCCCGGAACTCACATTTAAGCAGAGATAACAAAGTGCTTCTCTATACAGCCGTCATGCGTCCCATAATTGCTTACGCTTGTCCCGTCTGGGGTTATGCTGCTAAGACTAATATAAATATTTTAAATACTGTGCAAAATTCTTACATTCGAATGGTCGTAAAAGCTTGTCGCTATATGCGAAATGATTACATTAACAAAGCTCTAAAAATCAATAGTTTCAAAGCTCACATTCAAAAAGTTGCCATAAATTTCTTCAATAACTTGCAGTTTACAAACAATGCAAATATGATTAATTTAGATGTTTATAACTGCAATGACAATACCAAAAGGCCGAGAAGGATCCTACTGGATTCCTACAACCCGCCTTAGGTACTTTATCCTCGCAATAATTATGTAATTATTGCACCCAAGTAAACTTTTAAATTTTTAATTTTTTCTTCTTTTATTATTTTTCTATCTTTTACCCCACTGGACAAGCGTATTCCACTTTCTACTTTTTAAAATTTTACTTATCCCCATGGGCAGCCAGCCAGAGGCTATACTCACTTCCACCTCCAACCAATGAGAGAGCACCCACATAGCTCTCAGCCATGTATGAACATTCCACGTCTTGAAGATCACCTTAAGCCCCTTCTCCCGGATTCCCCCGTTGCAGCCAATAGCCTGCATGCTACATCGCAGACTGTGTAATTTCACGTAAGTCAAGCCCCACTTCAAAGACTCTTAAAGATATGGGATTGAGAGGACTGTGTATCAGTCCAGATGCCCAAAAATAGACTGCCATCCACTGCCATCCAATAATTTGAAGTGCCTAGGGCACGGGGGGGGGGGGTTAAAAATGTCCCTGTATGTGGTCACATTAAAAAAAAATGTCACTTGACTATAAGAACTGATTGTAATATACACTAATGAGAAGATTTTAAAGTTCAGAAACGGATACCAGAAATTTTGGCTTTAAAAAGGCAAACCAGTTATTTGTCCCGAATTATAGAATATCGGAGGGGGGGGGGGTTTTTTAATTTTTTTTCTGGTGGGAAAGAGTTTAAGTGTGGTTGCCAATCTCCAAAGCAAAAAAAAAAAAAAAAAAAAAAAAAAAGGGAACAAAAATTTAAAAAAAGAAAGAAAAAAAAAATTGGCAATACTAATATAGGAGACTTAAGGTTAAACCTGACAAGATTGATACTAAATGCTGAAAATTTGTTATTGTAGTGCCAGATTTTCTCTCTCATCTTCTTTATTTAAATCATTTGTGTGTTGTTTGGTTATTTTATTTAACAGCAATTTTTTATATATTAATTAATTTTAAATTAATTAATTAACATGTGGTTTTTAAATTTGAAATACTATACTTCATCAGTTAGAAATTTAATTCTTTTAAAGTAGTTGTAGTAGTAGTATAAGTGTCAAAAAGACATATAAGTTGATAAATTTGCAAAAATTCAATATTAATTAAGCAGGGGTCTACCCCATACCGAAAAACATGGCAAGGGGTCTATAAGACAAAAACTCACATTCGATTTTCAGTGTCCGTAAATTTTGTGAACCAACTTATAATAAAACAGGATTAATTGAAAATATATACATATACTTTATAATAGGAGGAAGAATTAAAAAATGGTGGTTTACTGGGATTTAATTTTAATTTATAGTCACCAATAATAAATTATAACAATTAATTAGATCATAACGACTACATTTCTAGCTAAGCACAAAAATAAAGTAAACATTTTTATTTACCAAGTAGACACTACGAAAAGTAATAATTTTAACTCTTGTTATTATTTTTTTCAATATATATATACAGTTGGACCTCTATATAACGAAGTCGCTAAATCCCGAAAAAAAGATCGTTATATGGAAAATTCATTTTACAGAGGTTCACATCTTTCAATTTTCTTTACAAACCACATAAAAAAATATTTTAAACTCATAAACACTATTTTTTTTAAAAAAAGTTTTAGTATTTTTTAAAAAAGTTTAAAGCTTTTTGTAAATTAACATATATTTATTTTATATATTTTACCTTTAAAAAAAACTGCAAGGAAAGTTTCTTGACGCCTTTATCCACATTAATTCCTGAAGGATTAAATTTCTTTCTTTTATGCTTAAGCACTTACGTTTTGACATTTTCGAGCTACTAGAAACGAAGTCACTAGTACGGCTGATCAACACTACAAATGAACGGAGACTAGAGCGGGGACACGAGACAACTCCACTGAGGGTGAAAGAAGATATCGAAGACAAGTCCAGTGAACTGGACAATGGGGGATAAAGGTTGCACTTCTTGGATGAAATGCCCAGAATTTTATTGCTCTTGACGAGTTAGACACCTAGTAAAACCAGTTCAAGATTTATGACCACCCTAAAATGTGCTAAAAGAGAGAGTAACCCGAAATGTCCAGAAATACTTCAAAAATAGAGAGAAAAAAATTGAATCACAAGAAAAAAAAGTTCGTTATATAGAAAATGAACTTCGCTATTGGGAGGTTATTTTACGAGGAAAATTGTGAAATGTTCTTGGTTCCAGGAAAAAATTCGCTATATAGAAAAATTCTTTGCATAGAGGTTCGTAAAATGGAGGTTCAACTGTACATATATGTGTGTGTGTGTGTATTGAATTAATCATCGCAAGAAACGTATTGTTTCAAAACTCACTGAAAGTCATTCTGAAGATTATTAAAGTGTGAATCATTATTAAAAAACATCTTACATTTTATGTAAATGTTATCTTGGTTCGATATCAGGCCTCATTAACAGAATTATATGCAAGCCAACTGGCTGCAGAAATTGGTGAGCTTTATTTTAAAAACTCACCCGCTCAAAAAGAAAGGGTATTTCAGCGTGAAACTTGAAATTCCGGAAAATTTAAGAAATGCAAAAAGAATCCTAAACTCAGTGACTTTTGAGGATACCACGTCCTTTCATTGTTTACTTACATTTTTATGATAAAAGTATTTTCATGGTCAATACATCACTAACTTTCAAAAAATATGTAGTGGCTATTAAATAGCAATTAATTTTTTCGAATTCCTTAAATCATCTTTACTTTTTTTTTTCTTTATAGTGGTATTATTTGTGTAAGAAGAATTTGTAGTTGAAATTACAGTCTTCATCGACCTTTTGAAAAAACGGTTCAGCAATATTCGAGAGAATTTTTGGATGGGTTATACATATACAGACATATTGATCTATTTAACAACGAATAGTAGTAAAAGGTATTAATAGTGTTATTCAGTAGACTAAGGAGTTTTTAGTACTCTTTAGCATATATTGAGAGTGTTGAATAACCATTTCGTGACAAAGGCTGCTTGTTAAAACCACGAGCACAGTTGTTTATCTCCTACTCAAATACCTTGTGTTGCTTTTATAGTGCTGCCCTTTCCCATTATTGTTTATACGTACATCCAGGTTCTGTCAGAAAATCCAAGAAGAATGAGGTGGTCATCCTACCCTCTTTTGTCCAACAGTCAGGGTGGACAATCCCACGTGATTTAGTGAAGCTTCCGATCGAGGAAAGTTAATAAAGAACCGAGCTTAAAACGGGCTAAAATCCCTTTGGCGGTCCAGAAGAAAAGGGATGGGGTGTTCTAAGTGTACACGTGGCTTGCGTACGACACCTGCGGGGGGATGATGCACCTGCATGGAGAGGGGTCTTTTACGATTACTTTACTTGGTAAGAATCCCTCACAGTCTTTTGTTCCATTCGTGGAATTTCTGTGTCCCCACCTGCAAAAAAGAACGTAGGATCTCTTTTTTTTTTTTTTTTGAGAGAGAGTGCAATATGTCGACATCCGTAGTGCTTCTATTGTGAAGTTAACAGGAAGTAGGAAGCTGACCACTCCGCTCCAGTGAAAAGAGTATTTGTATGTCTACAAAGTTTGCATTCTAGACCTACAATGGATCGATGGCTAGCTTTAAGTTTCAAAAGATTTCAGAGTTACCAATCGAAAACTTTTAAATGCTAAACATTTTTGTTGTTGTTATTTTTAAGGAGAGAACAAATAGCCAATTTAAACTTCAGATTGTGTTAAGGCCTAAGAACACATGGTAGCCTTATGTAATAAAGCTCATGCGAATTATTAAGATTTATTTACGCTAATATTATGAGGATTTATTTATCTATGCATTCACCACAAATTTATTACTCACATACAGGGACGTCTTAAGACTTTTTGAGAATCTGCGCTCAGATAAATCTTAAGATTTTTGAGGCTCTCGACCCCTATCAAAAAGTACGCCATGATTTTTAAAAATAGTATATATCATGCACTGTCAAATATTCGTATAAACGGTAATTTGAAACAAATAAATATGCACGGCTCACAAACATAGTCACAAGCAGGCTCGACCGATGACCGCATTTCGACTAAATGAGTTGAATGATTGTTTATGGCATTAGGCCTAGGCCTAGACACGGACAACGGTCATCCCATAATAATAGTCTTGCCACTTTTGCCGGTTTGCATACAGTTTCAAATTCTCTGTTTTTTGGAGAATATGTAAGGGAATAATATTTGACCTTTAAAATTATGCGGATCAAGATCTTATTAAGACTCAGTCGAGAACAAAACGAGGTCCCCACCGAGGGCAAGGCTTTGTTGTCCTATGCCTTAAGAACACAAAAGCGAATATATATATGTTAATGTTACAGGCACTGGCGTAGCTAGTCCTGAGTGGACCCTGTATCAAAGTTCCTCGGAAGGCCCTACCTAACAGCTCCTTAATATTTTGCGATTTTTTGCTTACAAGTTTTTGGGCTCACAAAGCTTGGGGGGGGGGCGCTACGTCCCCGATTACAGGGGCATAAGCGAATATATACTCGTATATTGCTTACACATAAGCGAATATATATATATATATTAATGTTACGGGGACAGAAATTTTTTTCAATAGAGTCGCAGATCGTCTAGGCACGCAAGGCATACGTTGGGTTAGCATATTGAATATTTTATGTACTGATGCAATAACTTATTGACTAAATTTCGCACCGATTGTTTTGTATTTTTGATTACATCACTGAAAAATGAAATGTGTCAAAAAAAAAAAGACCCGATCTTAATTTTAAGTGAGTAAATCGTACATAAAACCGGACTAGCGTTGTTCGGTGCATGTGTGTAGGCGATCCCAATGCGCTTATGTGAATGTTTTCCTGTTTGCAAGAAGCTGTCAGTCTGACAAACCACTGACGAATAAGGCCATCGAGTTTTTGTTTTGACAACATGACGGAAAAACTTACAACGCTGTGTCACAAACATTTAATTAACTTTAATTGAACTTAATTAATGCCCCTGAAAGGCCTTTTCATTATAGAGAAAATACTCGCGTGTAGAATGGGATATATAAACTGCGCTTTATCTTAAAAGAGGCGTTCTAGCGTAGTTTCGGATAGTGGCAAAATATGTTGTTAGAAATGAGTGACGGCTAAAAAGCATTACGGTAATACCCTTAATTTACAGGATAGGTGGGGCAGAGATAGTGCCGTTTATCCATTAGGGGCTTGGGGCGGGAGCCCAGGGGCCCTAGGCTCGAAAGGGCTCGTAATTGCCCGGATAAGCTGGACTTAATCAGGTTTTCTGGTAATAAATTTGGATCGGCCAGTGCCAAGGAGGCCTGTAGATCATCTGTGTCGTGTCCAGGGCCCGAAATTAGCTTAAATCGGCACTGGACAGTGAGTGAGTGAATACTAACGTCGCACTTTCAGTTACATGAGGGCTTTTGGCGACTGACCTCGAAATTTTGAACCATCGTCAAGTGATGAGGACGACACCTGAGCTAGCACCCCCTCTCCTAACTACCCCACCACACCGATGGTAGGACGTTTGAGCTCTCGACAGATTTAACGTGCATAGCTCCCCAACACGGTGGGTCTTCAGTGGTACTGGGCTCGAACTCGCGACATGCCAGACACGATCCGATACCTTGACCACTAGGCTACCGCGGCCATTCGGCACTGGACAGAGAGATAACTGCGTAAGTGGGGATATAATTTCGCATATAAATGGGCAGGAGACGGGAGAAAAAAGTAATTTAGAAAATAATGGTTGGTAAAATTTTGGATAACACAAATACAAAATCATAAGCGGAAGTTATTTTGATGAAGAAGATTTCAAAAAATCTAACAGTTTGCAGACTCAAAGATTTTGTTTTTCAATCTCAAAATTTCCTCTTATCACGCTTATATATATATATATATTTTTTTTTGTTCCTTACTTACTTTTGTTCTTTTGTTGAAACAGTTTGGACTGTATTGTGAAGAAATATTGGGGGGAGAGCTCGTTGCCTAACGACCTGATGGTCAATGGCTGGTTTTTGATAAATAAATAATAAAATACTTTGCTGCAAAAATACGCTCTTCGTTGGAGTCCCTATAGTTTCTAAAATTTATAACTCTTTTTCAATTAAACGCAGACCTATTCTCAAAATCCCACCATCATTTTGTCTTGTGATTGAACTGGATCGGAACACACCCAAATTCTTCAATGTCTTGCTCCTAAATTTCTATGAGCTCATCAAGTGTCAGCTCCTGATTCTAGGAGAGAGAATTCAGCAATTCTTGAACGTCATCACTGTCCACTTCTAAATTTATTTGCCAGGGAAGATCGACAACTTGTACAATCCCATTACGAATTTTACCTCATTTACAATTTTTTTCTCAAACAAAAGATAGGGCTACGGTAGCCCAGTGGTTAAGGTATCGGACCATGGCAGGCATGTCATGAGTTCGAGCCCAGTACCACTAAAGACCCGCCGTGTAGGGCAGCGATGCACGTTAAATCTGTCGAGAGCTGAAACGTCCTCCCGTTGGTGTGGTGTGGTAGTTAGGAGAGGGGGGTGCCAGCTCAGGTGTCGTCCACGTCACTTGACCATGGTTCAAAATTACGTGGTCCGTCGCCAAAAGCCCTCGTGTAGCTGAACAGTGCGACGTTAATATTCACTCACTCACTCAA
>BMAV01019426.1:375056-408288 GCA_019973955.1 Trichonephila inaurata madagascariensis
CACTCACTCACTCAAACAAAAGATGAATCGACGAGATTTGAAAATCGGGTAACTCCGGGCTTGCGTAAATTGGGGTAGCGTAAGTCGAGGTATTACTGTACTTCGAAGGAATTCGTTGCAAGATTGTTGTGAGTGTATCTAAATATGAATGTTTTTTCATGAATTGATATTGTATTCTTTTTTGTTGACTACTTGTAGAATCGTTTAACTTCAGGGAACATAGCAAGAACACACAGCCATTTATAAATTTGAATAGGGGAAATTCGAAATGTTTTTTCCCTTACATTCAGATACGCTTCCATTTTGAAGAAAGGGCTGCGGTAGCCCAGTGGTCAAGGTATCTGATCATGGAAGGCATGTCATAAGTTCGAGCTCAGTACCACTAAAGACCCGACGTGTACGGCAGCGATGCACGTTAAATCTGTCGAGAGCTGAAACGTCCTCCCGTTGGTGTGGTGTGGTAGTTAAGAGAGGGGGTGCCAGCTCAGGTGTCGTCCACGTCACTTGACCGTGGTTCAAAATTACGTGGTTCGTCGCCAAAAGCCCTCGTGTAGCTGAACAGTGCGACGTTAATATTCACTCACTCCATTTTGAAGATATAATTAAGAACGGTTTTGCAGGGAAAAACACTTGCAAGTACTTGTTGGTCGTGGTAGCCGAGTGGTCATGGTCACAAACTCACGGCCCGCGTTGTCGAATCCCGAGTTCGAATCCTAATACAAATAAAGGCCTGCCAAGTAGATAGGCTGGTGCACGCTAAATCTGCCGAGGCTCAAAATCTTCCCGTTTGGCGTGGAGTTGAAGTTTAGAGAGGGGAGTGCCAACTGAAGTGTCGTCCTCGTCGCTTGAACCGAGGGGTTCAGATTTGTAAAGTCCGTAGCCAGTTGCCCTCGAATTGATTTAGAAGGTGACATAAATTAAAATTCATCATAGGGGAGTGCATTTTTCTCTAGTATTGTTACTTGCCCGTTCTATATGAAGTAATGGATGCGGTATAACAAAATGAATCTCAAACTTATTTTGAGAATTCTTTGCTTCGTGATGAACTCTATTCTTGTGCTCTACAGAGAGCTTCTATAATCTTTCACAACTAATTTCTCGTATGCAATGGAATATTCTTTGTTTTCGTATTCATTTCATCTAAGGAATAACTTGTTATTCATTTTAAATTTCATGTTGAATCATGCATACTAATCGACCTTTGCAAGTACAACGTATTATATGACGATTATTTCAATTCGTATCCACACGTCCATTTGAAATCAGATATACCCATGTGTTGCATTTGAGCTTTGATTGATCATTCAGCAATTTCTAGATTTTTTTTGGTTGACAATCATTTTAGATAGAATTTATTCTGAGATCCAGCAAAAATCATGCCAGGGATTATTTTTCGATTATGTCTTATTTTCGAGGATTGAATTGATTTTATTTTTTATTAACCCCTTAAGCGGTCAATTTTTTTTGCCCAAAATCTTCCAAAAGAAGACACATTCTTTTATTGCTCTTTTTTACAGAATACTTAATATATAGGAAACGAAAATGGAAGAATTTTATTTTAATTTTCAATTCTAAAGTTTTCGCACGATTTTTTATTTTATAATTGTGGGACACAAACCCCCCTTAATGTTTGCTTTTTAAAAGGACACTCTGCATGCTATGCAGAATGTTTCATATATCTTAAAATAATTTTTCTTAAAAATACAAAAAAATTTCATGTTCGTACCTCTTTTTTTTCAAATGGTTGAGGATTTTGTGCATGTCTGCATACATGTATATATATATGTACACACAGTTTGAAGCATGGTATAATACTAAGCCCTACATTGCAATGGAGACATAGATAATTGAATCATCTTTTCATTTTCATTTCTTCTCAAGCAACAAATTGCACATTGTCTTGCCACTTCTTGCTTTTTATCGAATATTTTCAAGAATCTAAATTCCTACCTTCAATTAAGAATTACCGCCTTCACAGCAAAGAAAATTCCAGATGAAAAGTATTTCAGTACCATAGACAAAGTACATCTCTTAAAAACAAACACTAGCGCTAATAATCTCATTATAAGAATTTAAATATGTGCAAATTAAAGACAGAACCAAGAAAATATCAGTGCCCCATACAGCATACGGTCAAACGATTTGTGTCCAATTTTCTATAGCTCATATGGTGTATGGGGAAAAACATGTTAACCCTTTCGTGTGCCTTGGGAAGATAACTTCCCATCTACATGATCTTATAAAATACACCTGAGAGAAGCGCAAAACCTATTACAATATATTGGCCTTGCTATTATAAGGAAGGGAAGACTAATTCCTTCTTCAATTTTGTGCTACTGCACATAATCCAGCGATTACGACATATGTTAATCGGACAAAAAAAGATAGCACTAAAAAGGAAGTACCTTGTCCAAAAGCTGTCGCTGTATATAACGATGTAATGGGAGGCGTTGATTGCTTCGATCAAAGAAAAGAAAGATACCAAATAAGAAGATCTGCAAAATGGTGGCCTCGTATCTTATTTTCTCATTAACTTTGCCATCATAAATAGTTTCATACTGTGGCATGTGAACAAAAGAAACAGAAGTTTAGACCAGCTAACATTCCGTATAGCATTAGCTCGTCAGCTAATGGACGTCCTGTTAGCTTCCAAGCAAAGAAGTGTGTAGTTTCGGATAATGTGAGCTTAGCCAGTGTGGGGAATCATATGCCAAAGATGGTTTCCAACTGTAGGCGATGTAGCAGAAAGAGATAAGAAAAAAGGACCCGCTAGATGTGTACATGCTTTGTAACATGCTCCTCATTTTTTCATGGTAAATAATCACCATTAAATTTAAATTTCTTTATGACGGTATAGGGCTCCTTGGGAAGTATTCTTCGCACCTTTAAAATTTAAATGTAAACATAAAATTCGGCAAAATAAAATATAATTTCTTTAAATGTTATTGTTTAATTGTTAATTATAAACATAAAAAACTGCGAGAAATTCAAAGGAAAAATATATGGCCCACGAAAAGGTTAAAACTGAATTGTGAAACTACATGAGAGTTTTTGTCGATGGACTTCATTATATAAAAATTCAGTTAAATGACGACACTCGAGTTGGCGTTCCATTCCGCAAACTTCCCCTCCACACTAACATGAGAACTTTGAGTCTCGACAGATTTAATGTGCCCCAACTTCTACACGAGGGGTCTTTAGTGGCATCAGGACTGGAACCCACGACTCAGCAACATCGGCGACTGAGTTAGCGATCATAACTACTGGGCTACTGCGGCTACATTTCTTTTGTAAAAACTCGGAGTTAAAAAGAAAAATAAAGAAATAAACTGTCGAGGGTAAAAAATATGACACATACAGCACTTTCCTGACACCTACACACACCTTACGCAATAAGTTCCAGACTTTCTGTATGAATATTAAGCAGTTCTTGAAACGGGACGCTTAAAAGCAAACAACCACTTTTATTGTTTTCTGCATAAGAGAGAGAGTTTACAATATCTCAGACTCAACACGACCAATTAATCTGACGAAAGCTTGGAAAGTTTCCTCACCAAATGATTGATGGCGTGACCGATATTCAAATGAGAGATAATTCCAGCCGATCGTGCTAACATTTGAATCGAATTATAAGTAGATTTTACTGCGCAATATTCTTTAAGGCTGTATATCAGACGCGTGTGTATAGTAATCTTAGGAATATTGAACATTTTCTCAGAAACATAAATACAGTTCGGTTATCTTTATATTTAATTCATTCTTTTTAGAAAGTTTAGTTTTATTCATTAGAATTTAAAATTATATATTATGAAACCTGATGAAATGTATTGATAACTATAGAATAACGACTGGGAACGAATAGTAATTTGTTGAATTAAATATTGTTTCTATGAACAGTTTAGAAAAATGATCTATAATTGATTCGAAATAAACCTAAAATAATATTATACATCGGCAGTTACAATTTTCGAGCTATAAAGTTGCAAAGAATATAAAAAAAAATATTTTAAATATATGTATTTATATAATGAATAAAATAGTATTTTTAAAGTACATTCATATACACAATATCACCAAATTAAATTAAATTAAAAACAAGTAATATAAAAAAATAGTTAAATCAATTCCTACTTAGATCAACAACGAAAATTTTTATTTTAGCTACTTTTTATTAAATAGTTACAATTAAAATAAATATGTATATACATAGAACAGAATCACAACATTAAGTGGTAATTAGTTTTTTTAATTATCATTAAAGTATCGTATTGTTCTGTTAATTTCAGTCCAACTGAATGCTTTAACACGTGAGAAAAAAACATTTTCACAAGTTTTGACACAAGTTGCCAACGTGGCTGTATTTGTAATTCTTTAAATAATTAGTTTTAATTAATTAATTTTTAATAATTATTATTAAATTATTGTATTGTCATCCAAAATGATCCTGTATATAAAATTTCAGCTCAATTCAGCGCTTTAAAATATATTTTATGAACGATTGAAAATTCCACCAAGATAAATAAATAAATATGCAAATATATAAATAAATAAATATATAGATAGTGCGAACTAATAGTAAGAATTGAACTAGAGCTAATTATTAACGCTCGAAATTTAGTGTAAAATTGTCAACCTTTACTTCGAACTTGTTTTCAATTCTACTGTACACACATTTATTGTTTCTTAAAATGTAATTGAAATTTCCTGCTTTTTAAGCAGTTATCTATCTATCTATTTACCTACATGAATCTATCATCTATCTTCTATCTCTATCCTTATATATATCTATTTCAATTCCTACTATTAGCTCCCCTCTCTAAATATTTATTTATTTATCTTGGTGGAATTTTCAATCGTTAATAAAATACATTTTAAAGCGCTCCATTGAGCTGAAATTTTATATGCATGATTATTTTGGATGACAATACAATAATTTAATTAATAATTAATAAAAATTAATTGATTAAAACTAATTATTTAAAGAATTACAAATACACACAGCCACGTTGGCATCATTTTTGACAATTTAGCGACTATTTTGGCGATTTGTGTCAAAAGTTGAATAGGTTTTTTTCTCACGTTTTAAAGCATTCAGTTGAACTAAAATTTTATATACACGATTGTTTTGGATGACAATACGATACTTAAATGATAATTAATAAAAAATTAATTATCACTTAATGTTGTGATTCTGTGCTATGTATATGCATATTTATATTAATTGTAACTATTTAATAAAAAGTAGCTAAAATAAATTTTTTCTTTGTTAATCTAAATAGGAATTGACTTAAAATTTTTTTTATATATATTACTTGTCATATGTTTATTTATCTATCACTGGCGTAGCTAGTCCTGAGTGGACCTTGAATCAAAATTCCTTCAGAGCCCATTTTTGGGGCCCTTTAACATTTTCGATTTTTTGCATATACATGTTGGGGGCCCTGTTTTATTGATACGGCTGATATGGCAATAGTCACGTCCCAGCCATTTATCTATCTGTATATCTATCTATCTATCTAAACCTTTCTAATAATTACATAAATATTTCTTAGTACTTATTACTTAGAGTTCATGGGTTGTCGATTGCTTTTAAAGGTACTGTCAGCATGAATATTGGTGATAAAGATAAAATATATGCTAAATAGAATAAAAAGATATGTTAAAAATCGAATATGGATTCTTACTGTTAATTTTCCGAAACACTGAAAATTTGATATTTATCTATTTTAAGGAACAGATAAATACTATATATAATTGTTATGGAATTGTCATTTTCACTTAAATATAAAACAAATAATTATCTCTTTTTTGTTCAATATATTTATTAGCCTGGAAGATTAGTAATGTGTATGCAGTGGCAACTGATACTGCCACTGTTAGCTACACAAAAATTTGTTTTGATAAAAAAGTAATTTTACATTGAAGTTCGTTTATCTCAAAATGTAAATTTTTGATGTTCGATGTACCTTTTCTGTGAAAATAATGTTCACATGTATGTAATTTTTTGTGACTTTTTTCTAATGATGGCTTGTATATACTAAAATGAGCTTTTTGTACAAAACTCAAAAATTTATTTTTTACAAATTTTTTAATGGGAAAAATGGGTCAAATTTCACTATGTTTTTGATAAAATATTTTATAAATCATTAAAAATTTCAAAATTAGTTAAAAGCGCATTTCAGTACGATGAGAAAAGTGTACTTTAATTGTATGAAAAATTTCAGGCATGTACATATAACAGATTTTGAGGAAAAGTACATCGAAAACAGCCAATTTAACATTGTCGATATATAGAGGTTTCCGTCTCACCTTAAATCAAATCCTACTTAGGTCAACAAAGAAATTTTTTTTTTTATTTTAGTTACTTTTTATTAAATAGTTACAATTAATATAAAAACGTATGACAGAATCACAAAATTAAGTGACGAAATAGAAAACGAGTTTCCAAGCAATTTTCCATTTTCCTTTCTATATGGTGTTGGACTATTTTTGTTTTTGTTTGTTACTATTTATACTCATTAAAATTAAATTTAATTATTCAAACAAATTAGTATAGTAAAAAAGAAATCACATTCTCAGAAATTTGGCCGACCCAGGTGGAATTCAAACCCACGACCTTTCGATTAGAAGTTCAACGCGCTATCCACTGCGCTACAGGGACATTACGAACGATTTTTCTTCCTATATATGCTATTGAACTATTATTTTTGTTTGTTACTATTTATTCATTTTTTAATTTAGTTAATGAATTAAAAAAAAAACTGTATTAACATGAAGTGTCATCCACTATAAGTTTTAGAAAATGTATTTAAACTTGTATGGATGAATAGATAATATTTTATTAACGATTGAAAATTTGAACTGTAGAGAGAGAGTGAACTAATAGTTGGAATAGAAAAAATTGCTTAATATTTTTTTTTTCCGACAGAAACGCCACACTTGTTAGAGAACAAGCGACATCCACAGAAGCGTTAAAGAGATTTGTTACCAAGAATTTTTATAAACTATTTGTGTGTGTGAACATACTGAACAAAATATTTATATTAGAAACAGGATATTGCTGCGATGTTTAACAAGAAGAGCGGTCGCCGATGTTCCTGCTGCTGGAGACCAGATAAAGTTTCATTATCAATGCTACCAACCTGGGTTTTGCCAGGATTCCAATTATAGTTTCGCTTAAAATTCCGAGTAGCGCGTTACATAATTTTGGGTCATGAAAGAGACTTTTCTGTTCTGGAAGGGGGTTAAAGCGATTGATTGAAAGATTCGAAGGAGTTTCTATTTATTTCTCACGCTCATTTTTCACGATAAATAGAAACTGCGGACAGTAAGTGAATCGTAAATTTAGACAAAATGCAGCAATATGAGGCACTTGGCACCGTTTTGGCGATTTATGCGTGAGCGGCTCCGTAGCGATGCGGGGCCGTGGGGAGATCTTTATCGTGGTGTTTTATTGAATGTCCGTTTCATCGGGTGATCTGCGGCACCGGAGAGCTCGGCTCGTATCGTAGAAAAAGAAGTCGACGCACATGCCCCATTTCTGGCCTCGACTAAAGTTCAGAAAGTCCTCGAGGAAACGGAGCATTTGAAGCTTTAAATTATATGATTAACCCCTAAAATGATTTAAGTTAGAGACCGACATTGTGGCCCGACTGCGGCTAGAATTGCACCTAAATACTGGATTTAATTTTGTGTAATAATGTATCAGAAAAGCATGATGGGCTATTGGAAATAATTTTGTTTGTTTGTTTGTTTTAACACAGCACTAGGGATGGAGTGTTGCTGTTCTAGTTACTTCTTATCCCAGATGGTGTAGTTTAGCTACTCCATCTCCATAAAACCAAAAATCGCCAAAAAATCCAAAAATAAAATAGGATTTCCTAAAATCTTTGTGAAGCCCCCACCCGTGGGGACACACGTTCTGCAATATCTACGCGACCTGTTTCTGTGGGGAAGAACGAAGAACTACTCAAATTATTCATTCTAAAATCTATTTATTAAGATCTTAGTTTAAACACAACAATAATAATCTAAGTAAGATGATCTAGAACGAGAAGACGCAACACGTATTACCAAATAATCACACAATTGACCACTGAATCTAACTTTATAGCTTAACTTCTATCTCACTAATATACGCACTTTCCTTATAGCTTATAGAAATTCGCTTACCACTATATCCTAGGTAAACAGCTACTTCTTAAGCACAACTGTTGTGGCTTTTATTAGACAATGTTCCTTTTGGTCTCGAACCCACTTTTGATACGTCTGTACCGGCACGGCTAGGTTAATTCTCGGCTTTAGGATTCTTCTAAACTTTATCTCAAATCACTTTACAGCTATCTCTCTACTTAGTGACTTCACTTCCCACTTAGCAATCACTTCTGCACATAGACATAGACCCCGACATAGAACATCGCTCTACTGCTAATTTCCAATATATATATGATTCTTAATTTACATAACCACGTTCTTCTTCTTGAGTTGGTTGGAAAAAATTGCCGTTCTGGCTCCAAAGAACCCAAGAGGACTGTTAGCTGAAATCGCGATGAAAGCCCCGTCACATCTTGTCAATAGTAAAATTCAAGCAATTAAAAATATGACTGAGACAGGCATGATCAGTCTCGCATCTATGATATTGTGAAAAGACTTTCCGGCCCTGTTGAAAAGTTAGAGATTTGATGTGGCCTCTAAAAAAGCGTGATAAGGATGGAGTGATCTTGGCATGGATGTAGCTGACTTATGCTTTATTCGAGCCAGTGGTGTACACATGCATCTCTTATAGGGGAGGGGGTACACTCCAACAAGCACGTAGACGAAAGCACTGAGAGGTAATCTCTATGATAAAAGAAAAATCTGTTGGTCTATGGAGGGATGAACAGCGCCCTCCAGTGGCGTAACGGAGAATATTAGGCCTCCCCCCAGCAAAGTCAGGTTTTAAGCCTCACGCAGGATCTTACAAAGGATAATAAAACCATGATCTTTGGGGCCCCCTATAATTCTGCCCCCCTCCAGGATGCAAGCAAGGGTTGCGGAGGTGTACGTAACGCCACTGACTTTCCCCTTTTTTGTACTCGCTACTGAGTCGAACTGCTGGTTCGAGTTCTGTTTACCCAGAAGACTCATTGAGTAGAGGGGATGCTATATGCTAAGATGTTGAGGCTCAAAATCTTCATTTGCAAGTGACATGGACGAGTGGAATCGATATAATTATCTGATTCTAATTTAAAGGACTTCAAGATGTATTGGCTCTGCAAAGTGAACTTAGAATAGTGCATGAAAAAGCAACCGTAAACTTTCAACGAACAGAATACATTTTATGTTTATTCAATTAATAAATAATTTATCTGGTCGTATTTTACGGTACTGACTTCATCGTTATTGTTTCTTATGCCACCTGATCTCAACTGTGTCAGATCCAGGCCTACAAAATTCACCAGGGGAAGGGGCTGGATATACTCCTGTCGTTATCCGTAGCCTTGAACACCATGCAGGTGACAGAACAATTTAGCTCGGTACCACTCCAATTTTGAGGGAGATCACCTTGGAGGGCAGGGACCTCTTACCTTTCCTCCCCTGCCACCAACTTCACGAGAGGACTTGCGGCTCGATAACTATTTAGAGTACCCACATGCCGCAATGGCACTGTTCGCTTACAAACATCCATGCCTTCTCCGGGATTCGAACCCAGGTCCTACGGCACAGCAGTCAGTGTCTTTAACCGCTATACCTCAGGGGCGACAGTCTTCATCGTAACGGGTTTTTCAATAATTTTAACATACCTCAAAAAATTATCGTCTACTGCATATAATGAAGGGTGAAAGTCATGATGTCGTATACACCAATCTATAAGTGTTAGAATGTCCTTATATAATTTATTTTGTGTCTTTAATCGAATATTTCTAATGGAAATCCAAAATGAAAGGGGTAACTAATAATTTATTTAAAATAATCATATGTAATACTTTCGAAAACCACATTAAGCGAAATGTGTTACAACGGCTTCTAATATACTGTTGAAGGTATCGTAGAGAAATATGCAAGAGAGAATTAAAAACTCACCAGTCATCTTCTCGTTAAAATAACAAGTAGGAATAATGAAGAAAAATAGATTAAAAAAGTAGGTGAGGAAAGAATAAATCTGAAGCAAATCAACATCTTTCTTCAACACTAAATGAAAAATAATTTTTTTAAAGGTAAAATTACATGACGTACGTCTTCTGAAAATTCTATTTTTACAAGTATTCGGAGAACGTATTAGATGCATCGCATCCTCTATAAATGGCATCAAGTACACTGAAGTCGCATGAGAAACCAATCTGAGCAATCGTAATTGATAACAATATTTTCTCAGAGATACCATCTCTGAATGACTGCCGAAGAGAACCCTCCATCGGCGCCACATTCATCAAGTGAGAAGGAGGATGGAGATGAGATCTCTCCCTCCTGACCCATCAACATCCCGGAGAGAGTTGCTGTATCCTCTATCTGTCCATCCTTTTGAAATAAGAAATGGGGAAAATAACTGATGAACAGATTTTCCCTTAACTCAGACGAAGGCAATCTATAAATCTGTCTCTCTCTTTACCCACTCACATATGTGCGTGGCAAATAGAACAGAAATGGATTCAGAAATCAGATAAATCTTGTAATTCGAAGATGTAGCTGGCATTAATTCAAAGACTTGGGTGACTCTATGATAAAACAAGTAATATAAAAATTTTTTTTAAGTCTATTCCTACTTAGATCAACAAAGAAAATTTTTATTTTAGCTACTTTTTATTAAATAGTTACAATTAACATAAATATGTATATACATAGGACAGAACCACAGCATTAAAGAGGTAATTAATTTTTATTCATTATCATTAAAAGTATCGTATTGTCATCAAAACAAACGTGTCTGCAAATTTTAGTTTCAACTGAATGCTTTGGGGACGTGAGAAAAAAAACTTTTCAAGAAGTTTGACACAAAGGCGATCAAAATGGTAGCAAGAAATCATAAAAATGTGCCAACAGAGGCTGTATTTGTAATTCTTTAAATAGTAGTTTTAATCAATTAATTTTTTTATTAGTATGATTAAATTATTATTGTCATCAAAAATAATCATGCATATAAAATTTCAGCTCAATGGAGCGCTTTAAAATGTATTTTATTAAAGATTGAAAATTCATAAATAAACATATAGAATTTGCGACTAATAGTAGAATTTGGATAAAATTATACCTTTACTAGAATTGACATTCATGATTAAAATTTAAATACATATTAACAACAGTTGCTATCCATTTGACACTTGAACGGATTACTTATTAATGTTGCAATCTGAAGTAACTCGATGATAATTAGTAAAGGATTGCGTTATTTTGAACCACGTGCGCGTGGTCAAGTAATGATGAAATGAGCTGGAACCCCCACCACGCCAAGGGGAGGACTTTGAGCCTCGATAGATTTAATGCGCATCCGTCCTAAGTTTCAACTAATCTTTTGTACGATAGATTACAAAATAAATCATCACACAGGAAACTCCTGCAGCTCTACGTTAATTTATTTGAATTGAAGACAAATCTGTTGATATTATGGGTTTTATTTTATTTTATTTTGATTTACGCCGCATTGTGAAGTAAAACGGTGGCTATACTGGTGACATACCTCGTAATTTTGAACCACGATGAAGTGACGAAGATGACACCAGAGCTGATACCGCCCCTCCTAGCTTCCACACTACATTGATGATTTGGAAGATAATATACAAACTCTGGTTGTTTTAACATCTTCGTGACAAATAAGAGGAATAGACTCTATTAAGGGGAAAGTGTATTTAGAGCAACATTTCACCAGATAAATTTTATCAAACTAGTAGGCGACACAAAATCAATGAAGTAATCGTAGTTACAGAATATCTAAGAAAGGAAAGGATTGATCTTGAAGAGTGAACATATATACTCAAGAATTACAGACGAAAAAATAAAGTTAATGAAGCAAATTTACTGAAAATGATATAAAAATAAAATAAATAACTTGAAAGGATGATAGCATAGATTAGAAGTTTTATTTTTGACAGAATTCAAGAGGTATCCGACTACGTTCGGAACCGTTATTTTAAAAAAGCGCTTAAAAGGATAATTTTCATGATACTTAGTGTCACTTAGATTAGAATACATGTATAAAATTGTTTTAAGGACATTATGACAAAAAAAATTATTTAAATACAATATTTTGGCAAAAAATTAACTTAGAATAACTTTTTTTCAAAACATTCTCTCCTTTTAATAAAAAATTCTTCTACAATAATAATATTTTGCTTATATAAAGTAAAGGCTTCTCCAGAGAGTCTGAACCAGGATTTTTGAAACATTTGCATTATTTTCAGAGTTACAACCCATTGAAATAATAATCGGCGATTTTTTTTAAAATTTCTCCCCTATGTTGTAATAAAATATGGATAAATCCACTTCCAAGTTATATATTTCAAAAATTCTAGCTCAGCCTCTGTACAGAAGTCTGAGATATATACAGGCAAAATAATATAATAGAAGCATTTTTCATAAAAGGAGACTGTTTTGAAAATGGGTCATTCTATGTTCATTTTTTGTCAAAATAATGTACTTAAATAATTTTTATTGTAATATATTCTTAAAATAATTTTATATACGTTTTCTTATCTAAGTGACACTAAATATCATAAATATTATCCATTTATAAGCTTTTGTAAAATTCTGGTTCCGAAAGTAGTCGGATATTTTAAGAGGAAAAGAAGGCCAAAGACTTAAAAATGATTATAGAACAGTTGAATCTCCAGTTTCTAAAATCAGACTTTTCCATTGAGAAGAAATGGTTATACAGAAAGTTTTATAGATTAATGAGTTTCACACGAAATTTTACAAGAAATATTGAATAAGAAGCAAATATTCAAAATATCAAGTTATTTTTAAACAATGCAGTATAATTAAAGTATACTTAAGAATGAAGTTCAAAAGACTAGAGGTTATTCCGATACAAGAGAAAAAACAGCGTCGTTTCATTATGAATAATAGGGATGATAAGAATTTTGGGATGATAAGTAAAAGTTTGACTATTTAATGTATTATTTTTTTTATTTATATTGCTTTTAACACTAAAAAACACTCTAAATATTTATTTTTTTAGTTTTTGAAATTCAGTTGAGGGTTTTTTCAATACATTTTTATATTTTGTGTAGCAAAAATTTAAATAATAGGGCATTAATTTTTAGTTATTTCATGATGTTATGTGAAGATAGGTATTTTTGAGAGTAGGAAATTGAAAAAGATAATAATTTTATTCTTAAAATGTCGTTGTTTTCTTTATCTGTTCGTTTTTTAAATCTTTCAACAAGAAAGTAAGAAAAGATAAAATGCTCCTGAAAAAAGATTATAACAATTTTCTATTTTGTTAACAGAAAGGAGAGTTTTTGTGAAAATTGAACATTATCTTCTAGTTGTGTGCATGATCTTTCACTTCTTCATTTTACTTTTGTTCCACCCTGCTAATTCTGTGGTTAGACTATCTTTGCTGTAATCATGAAACTGCTTAGAATATCTATTCGGTTTGGACTGTCAACCAATTTTTATAAAACGTTGTAACAGTATTAATCGCGGATTCGGAGTTATGTTTTAATACCTAGGTTACCAAAAAGAAGTTTTTTTTTTAATATACACATATTAATATTCAATTTCAAATGAAAGTAATTTTTTAAAAATTTTTTGCTTATATTTCAATTTAGCTAATGTAAATAATAATTAAAAAAAAATAAATTACAAAACAAAACCATTAAGCTAATGATTTAATGAATAAATAAAATTATATATCTAATAGTTTTCGACAAAACGTTATTTAAATAGCTTGCAATCATTTTCAGTTTTCTCATCTCTTTATATATTTTTCAGTCAAAGAAAGAGTCCAATCAGCAATGATACATCAGAAACATATGCTTGTCGTGCAGTTGACATTAATACAGGGGTGGGCATATTGACCTCCCCTGTTTTAAAAGGCAATTACAAACAAACAAAACAAGATATGGAGAAAATCCTTTTATTCGTGAACAAATAAGATACCATTTTACATTAATTACATTCTACATTGGGTTTTTAAAGTTATGTCCGCTAAATGGCGTCTTCCAATAAGGACGCATTGACGAAGTCTTTCTTGAAAGTTGTCCATAGTTCTTCGTGTCATTTTTGGTGGAATGGCTACCACTACCTGGGTGATTGCCTCCTTAAGTGCTTGCAGGATTGAAGGACGTTTGTTCACTTGCGCCCTTAAAAGTCCCTAAAGAAAAAAATCACAAGGGGATAAATCAGGTGATCTTGAGAGCCAGACGATGTCTCCTTGCAAAGAGAGAAGACATCCAGAAAACAAATATCTTAGAATTCCCAGGGAACGCTACGAAATGGGAGCTGTGGCTCCGTCTTGTTGTAACCAGACTTCTGCTTCTTCATAGTCCCCAAGAAACTGGTTTAACTTTGGTCGGAGGAAGGTCTCTATCATGTGACAGTAGTAATCCGAACTAACCATTAGCGTTAGCTTATCTTCTTCGAAAAAATATAAGGACCCCACACAATAAATTCGGCAATGGCGTACCAAACTGTTACATGAGGACTGTGAAGTGGTCGTTGGTGGAGTAGCTGAAGCTTTTCTGCTGCCCAGTAGCCGAAATTTTGTTTATTTATAGTGCCTGACAAGTGGAAGTGGGCCTCATCAGACGAAATCAAAACAACACCAGGGGGAATGTTCTGAAGAATGTCTTCAAATGCTGTTCTGTGAGATTGAAAATCTCTCTCAATTCATGGGTAACCATCATTTTGTATGGATGCATGTGAAGATCTCTGTGCATGATTCTTCTAACACCCCTATCATACAATTCCAGAGCAACTTCATGTTTAAGTACTAAACGCTTTGGAGATTGCTCGATGGAAACTCTCACACCTGCCACATCTTCCGGCGTTGTTACGGTTCCGAAGTCGACGACACGTTTTCTTTTCAGTGCAGAACCAGTTGTTATAATGTTTGCTACCCAAACGTGAATGGTTTTTCTATCCGGAACACGATCATGACGGCCAAGTTTGAACCGAATGCAAAATGCTCGCTGAGTAGTAATCACAGAACCATCATTATGAATATACCCCTTCACAACAAATGCACGATGCTCACCGTGATCAGTCAGTGCGACTACTGTAAATTGCACGTATACAGCTAGCGATCTAGACCCCCTACACCGCCGCATCCCCACCTCAACTCACACACCGTCCTCTCGAAATAGGGGAGGTCTTTTTACCCTGTATTATGGCACATGAGAAAGGAGAAAAGAGGGTAGATATAGAAATATTAAGCAACACATTTTTTTCATTGAAAGGTCCTGAAATTAATTTTTTGCTTCTAAATCAAATAATTTCTTCAAACACTATAGTTTATATGGGCTGCAATAAGTGTCACTAACTATCAGGATTTCTTTGCTCTATTTTTAAACCTTGGGTAATACAATGAAGACTGGCAGGAAAAATCATTTCACAGTGTTTACACACAGTTAAGTGCAGTGTTTTTACGATATAGTACCCTCACTTCAAAAATGGATATTTGTATACCATACTTTCATTTGGATATATATATATATATATATAAAATTTTCACTTTTTCTTTTGGCAATAAATTATTCAAATCTAATTTTCATCATATTTAATTTTAAAACTATTACTGAAATTCATATGTTTAATTAAACCAAAAATGCTATTGCACTGTTTTCAGTTTTTCTCTTTCTTAATTAGAAATTCATTCTATGGTCATCGAAAAGTTATTTTAGTTAAAATATATTGTGTCCAGACTAACGATTGCTAATTATTGGACAAGCACTTGAGTTCATGAATTCGATCGAATCGTAACCTTTTAAGTTTTTTTAAGAATTTCTTAAACTGTGAAAACAATAAAAAATTAAATTAAGAGGCATTTATCTTAAGTTAGAGATAACTAATTTGGTGCTCAGTGGGGCAAGAAAAAAGTATTTCTATTCGAATTTGAACATTTTGCAAGAAAAAGAGTGAAACTTGGCATTCTTACTTTTTATTAACGTTGCACTCTAAGGCAACGAGAGGTCTATTGGCGACGCCGGTGAAGCATGGATATAGTTGCGATTTTGCATAAATATTATATGCTACACACCCGCCTTACTGAGTATTTCATGACGTTGTATGACTATATATTATTTTTAAGCTTCCGATCTCTAAGAATTATGTTTTCTATTTTATTCAAAGACTTTTTATAGCTATCGCTTCTTTATTTAAAAGGCACAGAACTTGAATTTCTAAAATGTAAGTATATTTATTTATCTTTTATGCCACCGTAACCCACTTCCTTTTGGAAGTCAATTTTCGATAAATCCGTTCTAAACAAATCTCAACCAAAAAAAAAAAATTCACCAACAAAAAGTTTGTTTAGTTTAAAGTATGTTGATCTTATAATCCAAAAATAGATGTTTTTAAATTGCATCTATAATACAATCCGCAATCTCTCTTGAAAGCAAATCCATTCTTAAAGGAACCACACTTAACAAAAAAAGCTTGCTTGCTAGGTCTCAAGTCTGTAGATCTAATGGACTAAATTCATGATTGGTCACATGATAACGGCAATCACGTGTTTCCCATTGATTAAAAATTAACATACTAGTTTTTCAACTTGTAAAATTTAGATAACATTTAAAATTTGATGATTGAGTAAAGAGTTCACGTGTTAAAAAATTCTTCAAACAGTTCTTAAAATTTGAAAAAAAACAACCTTACATTATACGAATACTTTTAAAATAAGTGCCTTTTGTTTAACTATGTGCATTATTATATCGTTGATAAATATGTACTTTTTAAAAGAAAGTTTCTGCAAAAAGCAAAAGTTGGCAATAGTGAAGCACATGAACTAATTGGCTGGAAACGCGTGATTATATTTATGATACAATTATGACGTCGAATTAATTTATGAACTGATTGGGTGAAAACACATGACTGAGTTATCATGGCTGAGTTATGACTGAATTATGAATCAATTTAGTCCATTGTTCAAAAACGGAGATTTTTGTCTCCAACGTATTTGTCTTGGGAGTCGATCTCCACGAAACCCATTCTTAGTGATTTTCTATTCAATTAGAGACATCCCTACCAAATTTCAAGTCTGTAGGTTTAATAATTTCAGAGATCTTGTGAGATGAGGGAGTGAGCCACTTTTGTCCTATATGGGATGTTGGAAAGTTAAAATCTGTTTTTTTTTTGACAATTTGAGATATTTACATTTTCAAATTGTATAGATTTTAACTTTTCTAAAAATACCTTACTTTAATCCCTAGGGTAATTAGAAGCCCTTAAAACCTATTTTTAAATAATAGTTGAAATTGGGTCGCGCCCATTTGAATGGCGAAAAATGTAAACAAAGTACTTCGTTTTTGCTTAAAAGTTGACCGTCTGATATAAACCAAAACATGTATCTTTTTGGTGTAAATTGAGCCCTTTATTGTTTTATTTCCAAGCCGATTAGGAGCCCTACTGAATATATGAAAATCAATTTCTCTCAAAACGTAAATTTTGGATGTTCGATGTTCCTTTTCTTAGGAACTATTGTTCATAGGTATGTAAATTTTTTATGATATATTTATAATGATAGCTAATATATACTAAAATGAGCTTTTTGTAAAAAACTCAAAAATTTATTTTTTACAAATTTTTTATGTGAAAAATGGGTCACAAATTTCGCAACGTTTGATAAAATATTTCATAAATTATTAAAAAATTCAAAATTAGCTAAAAGCTCATTCCAGTATAATGAGAAAGGTGCACTTTAATTGTATGAAAAATTTCAAGCAGGTACATAAAACAGATTTTGAGAAAAGGTACATTGAAAGCAGCTAATTTAACATTGTCGGTATAAAGAGAGAGAGAGAGGTTTCCAACTCCCCTTAATTCCAATTTTGGATAAAATCTTTCATGTGAAGAGAAAATAGTTTAAAAAAAAAAAAATTGATTCTTATTACACTTATAGATTCAGAAATAAGCAAGAATGAAATGAAATGGATAGTTTGTAAAATTCTTTTTCGCCTAAAATACAGGATGATGAACAGTTTCAAAATAGATCCTCTGTTGTTCGGGACTACCTTTTCTCTGGAATAACAGAGACAAAACCCGATTCATCTCGAATCCACGCTCTCACGCTTCTCTGGGACCAAAAAATTCGGGTCTGCTACACTTCCGTTCCCTCGCTTCTCAATGGAAGTGGCCACAGGAAAAAAAAATGACAGAGACCAGCAGACTTGAGGGAATTTATTTCGAGTAACGGATGGGTTAACGTCGCTTTATTTGAATGGATTAATTTGATTTGAATTAGCGTTTGTGGTCCCACGTTTTTAACGTCTGTGGGATCCTTACAAGATCTGAAACCGCAAACAAATTTTGAACGCCGCCCTGAGACGCAATGACCGACGCCTACTGCTTATAATTATCTCTCGCTTATCACGATTTCGTTATAGGCACCATTTTGACTTAACACTTTAGCTAAACTCTCATGGCTTTTAAACTGTAAATTGTACCAATTGTGGTCTCATTTTTTTCCCCTAGCGAGATCGGTTCCAACTATAATATTTTTTTCTTCTTCATAGAAACCACTGTAGTTGGGAGGAAGAGTTCCCAAGACCTGGTCGATTTCCTTTTTCAATTTTCCTACTGTTAGTTCACTGTCTCCTATATATATATATATATATATATATATATATATATATATATATATATATATATATATATGTATATATTATATATAATATATATTATATATATATATATATATATATATATATATATATATATATATATCTTGTTAAAATTTTCAATCGTTTATAAAATACTTTTCATTCATCCACTCAAGTTCAAATGCATTTTTTAAAACTTGTAGTGGGTGACACTTGATGTTAATAAAGTTTTTTCAAATATTAATTCCTTAATTAAATTTAATTAATGAACAAACAAAAATAATAGTCTAACAGTATATATAGCAAAGAAAATCGTTCGTTGTGTCCTTGTAGCACAATGGATTGCGCGTTGGACTTCTAATCCTGCCTGGGATGGTCTAATTTCTGAAAATGTGATTTCTTTTTTACTATGCTATTTTATTAGGATATTTAAATTTAATCGCGTTAGACTGACCACCTAACCGGAACATTTGCTCATGCACCTCAGGGCCCAAGGTCGCGTATACTGAGTTGGACACAATAGGCCTTGGCCCTCATGGGCTGCCACGCCACTGAGTTAAGTTAGTTAATTAAATTTAATTAATGAATAAATAGTAAACAAAAAATAATAGTCCAACACCATATATAGAAAGGAAAATGAGAAATTGCAAGGAAAATCGCTTTCTATTTTGTCCCTTAGTATTGTGATTCATTCATAATATTCTATCATATATTTATATTAATTGTTACAATTTAATAAAAAGTAACTATAATAAAAAATTTTCTTTGTTGATCTAAGTAGGAATTGATTTTAAGTTTTTTTATATATTACTTGTTATAAGTAAAGGTTTAAGGGTAACGCCTAATACTCACTAAAATATCAGGTTAAGAGAACTTCATCGTGTTTTTTATTCATCAAAAATGTCTACAATTTTCAGTTCGAGAGAATAAATTGAATCATTTTACACTTATATTAAGAATTATTTTTTACTTTTCAGTTAAATTAACTATAAAGGCATATTTTTTAGTTTTTTAAAACTATAATTTATTTTAATAAAAAATATTTATAAGAAAAAACTGAAATCCGTATTTCAGGAAAAAAAAGAAAAAATATGTATTACTTTAAGGAAAATATTCTGAAATATTTAAATGTAATTATACAATAAAATAATTATCATAAAATTAAATGACTTATATTCCATTTGTCTTCTCATGGACAATGTTAAAACATTTCATTTCAAAAGATGCAAGTTAACCGTATTTTTAAAGATAAAAAGAGCAAGTACCATAATTAAATAATAACAGTTTTATCATAGAACGTATCATTGACAGCATAAAAGTTTTTTCAAAATTAAGTAATGCTTCTTGAAGAAAAATGTAACGAGATGTCTGCAATCCTTTTAGATGAAATATTTAGAATATAGAATTCGAAGCTCCTGAGTTTTTCTTTCTGATTATTCTACCTCAGTGTTTCCCAACCTTTTTTGTCTACGCGGACTGGTCAACGTTTGTTAATTTTACCGCGGCCCGCTGAGGGGAGAGGACGTTGGTTGTTTATGTTTTAGACTGTTTTGATTTTTTCAATTTAATTGTATTTAATCGTGACTTTCAAATAAAATATAGCTACACCAAAAATGAATATAAAGTGATTTAACAAGGAATATAAAGTGATTTTCATAAAAAGTAGCCCAAACCCAAGAAATATATACCACAGTAAATAAAAGGGAAATAATTTAATGTTTCTTGTGCGGAACCGGTAGTATTTGATCCACGGACCGGGGGTTGGAGACCACTGTTCTACGCGACTGAAATCGAAAATTTTATCACTATAAATTTGGCTAAAATATTGAAAAACAACAAATAATACATTGAGTAGCTGGATGTCTCTTGAGAGTTCCTTTTTTTCCCCTTTACCGAAGTTTTGGTCCCCAGAACTCAGAGATTTCTGGGGATTTACTTTAGATCAATTTCTTTATCCGTTGATTTGATAAGGGCCCACGTTCGTTCGTGTTTTCTTTATTTCTAAAGTTTCTATAACTTTTTTTGTTGTTTTTTATTTACCCCAACATCCGTCGTTGATTTCAACGAAAGTAACTGAATAGAAACTTGACGTAAACCGAGGAATACAAAGGGGACCTGATAGGGAAGTTTTGTGAAAAAAAGATGAAGAAATGAAAAAAAAATAACCCCCCTTTTGAACGACGGAAAATTTTTCGTTCTGTGACGGGGTTTACGCGACCTTAATCCCTTTTGGGGGAATTTTTTTTGGCTCAGGGCCCCCAAAACCGGGGTCCCCCCCCAAAGCCTTGTTTTTTTTCCGATTGGTTATAATTTAAGTATATAATACGAAAATTTAAAAAATATTTTAAAGATTAATTTTTTTAAATTAATGCATATTTATTCAAAATTATTTTTACTGTATTTTTTTAAAAAAACAACCCCTGCCCCCCCTTGGTGTGAGCTCTTTTTGAGCCAGAATTAAATTATTTCACAGCCATCTTCTCAAAAGAAACCTTTCTTGCAGATTAGATAGTAATATGTGGAAGTTTAGTAATCGGGGGGAGGAAAGGAGCTGAGTCGCTGAAAGCGGTGCAGTTACGGGGGACGAATTTGACGCGTGATTAGGAAGCCTTAAGCTTTAAAAAAAATTTAAAAAAGGGAAATTTTAAAAAATTTTTTAAAAATTAAGTAAGGGTTTTTGGTTATTCAATAGGTTTTTAGAGTTTTCCCTTTTGATTTTTCCCCCTATATTTTCTAGCCTCGGATTATTATATTTGATAGCAATAAATTGGATTTATCAGGGTTAGTTTGGGCCATCAATCTTTACCTCCAACAGATTTAGGTCGAGTAGATGAAGAGGTGGCTTTCCCAAGCGGGAGGTCATTACAGTTCCAATAAACATTTCGAACATTTGATTTTATAAATTTTGACACATAATTTGAGATTTGTTATTTTAATTTTCTTATTTTGCAGATTTTTTAACCAAGACACATTTTGTAACTTAACTTTTGTAATTTTATACAATCCCAATAAAAGAAAATTTATCTTATAATGTTTCCTGGGCTGGTTACTGGTTGTACATCTAAATAAGCCATGTATCCGCATGAAATTACAATCGGATTTTGCTCTATACATTGCATATATCCACTAGTGGTTACATAATGCTCAAAGAGTTAAATTAACATGCAGTGATATTCTTTGACGTTTCACTTAGAACTTACCTCCTCACAGTGGAAACATAATACACGATTTTACAGATCCGACTAGTTCGGGAACATGATTTTAAAAGCGCATAAATGGATAATTTTCCGATATTTAGTGTCACTGAGATTAGAATACATGTATATATTGTTTAAAGGACTTATGAAAAAATTATTTAAATATTTTGGAAAAAAAACTTAGAATAACCTTTTTCCAAATGTTCTCCTTTGTAAAAATGCTTCTATTGTATTAATATTTTGCCTGTATATAGCTTCGACCTCTGTACAGAGGCTCAACTAGAATTTTTGAAACGCATAACTTGGAAGTTGGTTTATCCATGTCTTACGAAAACAGAAGGGAGAAATTTTAAGAAAATACGCCGATCATTATTTCAAATGGTTGTAACTCTGAAAATAATGCGAGTTTTTCAAAAATCATAGTTGAGCCTCTGTAGAGAGGTCCGAGCTATATATACAGGCAAAATATTAATGCAATAGAAGCATTTTTTACAAAAGGAGATCATTTGGAAAAAAGGTTATTCTAAGTTAATTTTTTGCCAACATATTGTATTTAAATAATTTTTTTTGCCATAATGTCCTTAAAACAATTTTACACATGTATTCTAATCTAAGTGAAACTAAATATTATGAAAATTATACATTTATGTGCTTTTTTAAAATCATGGTTCCGAACGTTGTCGGATACCTTAAGATATAAAAATGAGTGCGTGAGAGAGAAGTAGAGATATATAGGTGTGTGTAAGTGGATAGCTGTTAATTACAGGGTTAGCGATTAGCTGAGAAGATTTACCATTTGAAAATTAGATTTATCTACTAGAGATATGTCATTACGTAGTTCAAAGCCCAATCAATAGTTTAATTTGAATGCTTTACGCATTCACGGGAGCGATTGTCATTCGGAAAAGCAAGCGTTCAGAGTGTATATCTGCGATCTCTCAGATAAATCAAATTTCGATTATTGAAATTATAGTTAATTATTCTCATAACTCTTAAAAAGGAGCGATCATTATCCAGGTCATTTGTATTTATGGATTATTCCTAGTGTCTGTGCCATGGTATCTACTCGAATTGTAAGGTCAGGCTCGAGTATAATATTTCGAGTGTAAGACTACTCGGAGTTTGTAGTCACACTATGAATGGATGGCTGCAAATGTAATAGAGAGAGGCTAAAGCAGAGGTCAGGAACCTCTTAGTTGTGGCGCGTGCCAAACCAATTTATTAAGGTTTTCGACTACGTTCGGAACCGTGATTTTAAAAAAGCGCATAAATGGATAATTTTCATGATATTTAGTGTCGCTTAGATTAGAATACATGTATAAAATTGTTTTAAGGACATTATGACAAAAAAAAATAATTTAAGTACAATATTTTGGCAAAAAATTAACTTAGAATAACCTTTTTTTCAAAATGTTCTCCTTTTATAAAAAATGCTTCTAAAATAATAATATTTAGCTTATATAAAGTAAAGACTTCTCCAGAGAGTCTGAACTAAGATTCTTAAAAAATTCACATTATTTTCAGAGTTACCACAAATTGAAATCATTATCGGTTTTTTTTTCTTAAAATTGCTCCTCTCTGTTGTCAAATATGGATAAATCCACTTCTAAATTGTATATTTCAAAAATTCTAGTTGAGCCACTATAGAGAGGTCTGAACTATAGACAGGCAAAATATTGTTATAATAGAAGCATTTTTCACAAAAGTAGAATATTTTGAAAATTGGGTATTCTATGTTCATTTTTTGTCACAATAGTGTACTTAAATAATTTTTTTTTTGTAATAATATTCTTTAAACAATTTTAAATACATTTTCTAATATAAGTGACACTAAATCTCATAAATATTATCCATTTATACGCTTTTGAAAAATCACGGTTCCGAACGTGGTCGGATACCTTAATATGATTCACTCAGGTGGACTTTTTTGAAACAATTCGATTTCCGCGATAAGGCATGTAGAGTTAGAGGATAGAGTTCAATAATATAGATTTACGGAATTATTATTAGTTAATTTTGCATCATTTAAAAATATTTCTTAACATAAAAATAAACAGCCTCTAAAATATATTTATTCATCAACAAAAATACATATAATTAAAATTATACATATATTCTGTATTTTTAAATATATTTATTAAACTAAGAAATAGACAACATAAGGTATAAGTATTTCTCTTCCTAAAAGTTAAATAAAAGATAAATAAAAATTTTAATTCAAACCTAATGCTTGCACCGCTCTACATTTTCATATCGTATAAAATCAGGGGTATAATGTGTAACTTTCAATTTGACACGATTTTCAGCATTCATTGTAAATAAATTTTTTAAGGACTCGAAATATTTTTCATATGAGGAAAGATTTTGTGCTGAGATATGGTGAACCAACAGTAGAAAGCAAGAGTATATGCAATTTTCTCCTTTAAAACAATTAAATCTCTCCAGCAATATCATTCAATAATTTACAAAATAGTTATACATTTACCTTTAGTAATTTTTCAGATTTTTTAATAATTCCGTAAATGTCCATAATTCTGAAGATGTTAGTTAAATAAGGTCCATTACAAATTTATCAACTTTCATCCACTCAAAAATCGACAAATTTGTAGACTAGTGCAGATTGCCTTTGAGAATTGGACCACATGCCACATGTGGCACGCTTGCCATATGTTGCCGACCTTGGGCTTAAGTCCCGATTATCACATGATAAATGCAATCACATGTGTTCTCCATTGTATTCAATACTTGTACTCGTTATTGTAAAATTTAGATTAAATTGTCAAAAATTTGATAATTATAGGTAAGATTCTTCAAATTATTATTTTAAATTAAAAAGAATATTCTTATATTATACGTGTAATTTTAAGCCAAGGGTATTTTATTTACATTAGTGAGTTATTATTGTTGACCCATATGGTGTACTCTGTAAAAGATTTCTGCAAAAGGTAAAAGTTGGCAACAGCGAAGTACATGAATTGATTGGTTGACTTTTTTTTTGTATTTATCATGTGACTGTGACGTCGCATGAATTTAGCCCATTCATCTCAAATGATAATTGTGTATGTGCCTATACGAAAATTCGTTCCAAAAATATTAGTCATTCTCCCATTCGAATTTCTCGACTTCTGGAATAGAATTTAAATCCTTGCTGTAGTGCAACGTAAATAAATAAACTACAAAACCATTAGTCCTTTTAGACAAAAAACCCAACAATCATCTTTGAATTCAATTCACGCAGCGCAAACTTAATTTTAAAAACATTTTCAGGGACCTCACTCTGAGTGCACTTTTAACAGCCATTTCATGAATCTAAAAGTCTTGTTTATGTCATTCAACGAAACTGATAATTTATGAGATTTTTTAAAAACAAAACTTTTTCTCTTGTGTGCATCGTAACTATCAGAGGAGCGCCGTGCTGCTCGCATCCGTATTTCGGTCACGCGTTCCTCCCTTTCCTTCTATTTACTATCTCCGAACGAGCCTTTACTATCAGGAAGGAAGCGCGCTTCTCATTGGAGGAAAGCGAATTTATGCGAATACGTACCATAAATGTTCTTGGGGATTTTCGGCTGTTCCAAAAAAGTGTAGCTAAACTCGCTGACGTAGCTAGTTCTGAGTGGGCCCTGTATCAAAATTCCTTCGGGGCCCTTTTTTATATATGAGAGCCCTGTTATTGGGATTGTAGTTACACCTGTTGGGGATCCTGTAGCTTGAGGGCCCCGTATCATTGATACGGCTGATACGGTGGTAGCTAAGACCCTGATTAAACTTCTGAAGTTCGATTTTGTCACTAGGGTATTCGACAAACTAAAGTTTAATTTAATTCTGATACAAAATTCAAATATTCCAACAAATGTTGATCTCTTTTTTTTTACATTAATTCACGTGAATTTTTTGGGTTTATTTTTTAAATTAATTTCTCACTAAAATAGTTCCGCAGCCTTATGACAAATCTTCTAATTTTAAATATAATTTTTTTTCAGAGGGGAATTTAAATGTTTATATTAACCCTTTATTTAAAAAGGCAACACGGGGTGAACAAAAGGACGACCATTTAAATTTTTTTGAACCTCTTTTAAGCCGCGAGGAAACAAGGCGGGTTCCCCCCCCTTAAAAATTCCCCACGCCCCAACTGGGGTTTTGGGTTTTTGGGTTTTTAATGGCATCAGCCTCACTACTCAATAAGTCTTCAATAGCACTAGGGCTCGGATTCATGACAAGCAGCCTCGAGTTCATGACCATAACCACTAGGCTACCGCACGGACTTGGGCATATATTTTTTAAAGCAAAAAAATTACAAATTTTTTAGGTACCCGGGACTACGTTGGAAAACAAGATTTTCCCAAAAATGTATTTTTTTTTTTATGTTTTCATTTTTGTTTAAACCCACGTATGAAAAAAAATTTTTTTTAAAACAATATTTGGTAAAAAATTTAACTTTAAAATTTTTTTTCCCCAAAATTTTTCCCAAAAGGTTTAGTATTAATTTTTTTTAAATTTTAAAAAACTTTTCTGTACGGGGTAACTATAATTTTTAAAAAATTTTGATTTTCAGAGTTAAAACCCTTTAAAATTTTGGGCCCATTTTTTTTGTCTCCCTTCTTTTTTCGAAAAACATGGATAAACCGACTTCCGTTATGCTTTTCCCAAAATTCCTAGTTGAGCCTCGGGTAAAGGGGTTCTGAGTTGAATCACGAAAAATATTAATAAATAGGTTTTTTTTTACAAATGGAGAAATTTAAAAAACTTATTTTTAATTTAAATTTTTTTCCCAAAAAATATTGATTTAAAAAATTTTTGTAATAATGTCCTTAAAAAAATTTTTTATACATGTATTCAATCAAAAATGAAAAAATATCAAAAATTTTTCCATTTACACGTTTTTAAAAAATAAAGTTCGAACGTAAGTGGGAACCTTAAAACACTATCTACTTTTAAGTTTTTTGAAGAAGGGGAAACACAAAATATGTAAGAAGTTTTAAATTTTTTTCCTACTCGTGCAACTAGGGGACGGGTTTTTTAAAATTCTGGAGGTTTTTTAAATTAGATTAAGTTTTTCCCCTTCTGTCAAAACGTGAAAATTTTTTTTTTAAATTCATTTTTTATTTGACCTGAAGTTGTCCAGATAATAGCGAACTCGAGTTGGTGCTTTACTATGCTTATATCTTTGTAATGCCATATGTTTTTTTTTTTCGCTCATTCTTTCAAGATGAATTTTTAAAAAAATAAAAAATTTGTTTGGTGAGGACCCGGAGGATGCCAGTTTGGGGAGGTCACCTTTTTTTAACATAACCTCGGTGTTCTTTGACGGCCACGTTTAAAGGCAAATTTTTTTCCAACCCAAATCCAAGGGGGAAAACCCAAGGGGGGGATGCAAATAAGATAACCTTTGGGAAAAGGAAGTTTTAGTAAGCGCGAAGTTTAAAGTTCGCCCCAAAGATAGAAGTGAATTGACCGTTTCCCCGAACCGGGAAAATTTCGCCATTCATTAAAGGGGTACATACCATTGTACGCGGTTTAGATGAATATCTTTTTAATTGGCCTTTTATGGGAATTCGGTGGGAAGATTATATTCTGAATGCGAATATTTTTTAAAAGGATTAGAGTAGGCGGATGTAATATAATTATATGGGGGACCCAATTGGGATCTATGTTAACTACGGTGTTTTTGGTTTTTATTCCCTTTAATATAAGTTTGTTCTATATAAAATAATTTAAGTTAAACTTTTAAAAAAAGTCATATTAAGAATTTAAAAATTTTCTCATCATTTCGAGAATCCCACACCCTCTAACTTACGTTGAAACCCCCCATATGGTCGACAAGACCCGACCATATCACAACTCAGGTGTCTTTGTGTCACTCGCCCAGGTTCAAAAGTATTTCGAGGTTCATCCCGGTTCCCCTTTTTTTTAAAGGTGGCCGTTAATAAAACACCCAAAAAATATAAAACAAATTAAGAACCTAAAAATAAGTTATGCCTCTATTTTCGCCACTGTACTGATAAAAAGAAATTAAATTATTGAAAAATAAAAAGTGCATGCTAATGGATTTTACAAGTTCGGTCTCAAATTTTTAAAATTTTAACTTCCATCGCGAGTTATGTTCCAAATCCTTCAGATGCAGCTGTTTTCCGTTATCCTCCTCGGGTTAAACATTAAAAACCGGGGAACCAAAGGAACAAATCCCCCTTTTCAAAAATGGTTTTCAAAATTTGATAAAAAAAACCCACTTTTCCCCTTTTTGGGGGTTTGGGCCACCCGCAAAAAAAACCAGAAAAGGGAAGACCCCGACTCCCAAATCCCCAAAACTTAAAAAATGCCGATGATTGGGGCCCAATTTTGAACCCGGTTTTTCTTTCCCCGGTAAGCCCAATGAAGGGACCCCCGCAGGGGAAAATCTAGGAAAAAAAATTCCTAACCGGAAAGGGGGCCCCCCGGGAAAATTAAAATTAAAAATTTTTTCCCCGGAAAAAAGGGGGGTTTCCCGGATATACTGAGGGGATTAGAGGAAACGATAAAGCTGCCGTTTTCCTTGAATCATTTTGAAAATTTCGCGGGACAAATTATTATTATAAATAAACTTGATTTATTTTAAGCCCCACGATAATTTTTGAAAATCAAAAAGGCTGTTTTGGGAAAATTTTAAAGAACCCCGGCCCCAGCCTCCTTTTTAAAAGGAAAAAGGAACATAAAAGTAGTGAATTATATAGAATGAGGCATATATGTGTTTCATTATATACTTATTTTGTTAAAATTTATCTACTTTCACCTGCATAAAATTTATTTCATCCATATTTATTCTGTGCTGGAAACCCAAATCCCCTGGTTTCTTTTAAAGGGGTATTTTCCGGGGCAAAAATTTGAATTAAAAAGGGGTGTTTTTTTTCAATTCGGGTTCAGTATTTGGGTCATGTTTAGTAGCCTTAGACCGAATAGAATCAACCGTCTACAACGAAAGGGTCTCATCCTCGGCCCCCAAAAGGAAAAAGCAAAAATTGTTGGCTACTTTTGGACAGAATTACTTATTTTTGATTCATTACCGGTAAAAAGGAAATAGAGATACTTTTTTTTGTATTTTTAAAATAAGGTTTGAAGGCAGGGGGCGCACAAAGGAGGGGTTTGGGGTCCGAAAATCCCTTTTTTTTTTCCCCTTTTGGGTTTAATTTTAAAAAATAAAAATCCCCTGAAAAATTTTTTAAATATTTTTTTATATATTAATGATTAATTTTTTTAAATTTAAAGCTAATTATTTTTCCCCCCCAAATTTGTTTTTTCTGTGTTTTGTTTCTGAAAACCCCAAAAACAAAAAAAGATTTTTTTTTAGAATGGGGTCTTTTAACCTCGGGCCCCCCCCCTCTTGGAAAAATTCATGGACGTTTTGGAAATTATTATAAAATAAAAAAATTTTTCCCTTTAAACAAATTTAAATAAAGATAAAAAATAAAACCGGCAAAAGTAAATGAATTTTAAAAAATTTTCTTTCTTTTTAAGATGAAAGAATAACCAAAACACCCCGGGGTTTTAAAATTTAAAACAGGCTAATTTTTCAGGCTGAAAACTTCTTTTAAAAGGGGGTTTTTAAATTTTTTTGGGGGTTGGGAACCTTCTTTCAAAACCCCCTTTTATAATGGATATAATTTTGTCATTACATTATTGGTTTTTTTAGGCCCTTTAAAATGTATTTTGGATGGGCCCCATGGTCTTGGCCCCCTTTACTTACATATATCCATTGGTATAAAGAAAAAAGCGCTTTGAAAAAAGTTTCTTTTCACCCCCCTTTTTTCTATTTGGAAAAATTTTTAAATTTTTGTTTAAAAAATATTACCGGAAAACCTAACTGAATTCCTGGTTTTTAGGAATATGGTGCTGGGTGCCGAACTTTTTCCCCAAAAAAAAACCTTGTTAAAATTTGGGACTAAATAAAAAGCTAAGCGGTGTACACCCACATTTTTTTTTGGGGGTTTGTTTTTAAGTTGGGTTTGGGCCCCGGGGTTCTTTCCAAGGGGGTTCCTGCCCTTTGGGGGGCCATCCTTATCCCTTACTGATAAAATTTAGGGGGGAAAGATTGATGACCCAAACTCTAGCCATGAGTCCAATTTTTATTATCAAACTATAATAATAAAAATTTGGAACCTGGGAAAATCAGGAGTATATAACGATAGTCAAAACCCTATGTGAAAAAACGCATGAAATCCCAATGGCCCCCCCTTTATTCAAAGTTATATTAAGAATCCTAACTTCCAAAGTATTTTAATAGCCAAAGCCCGTTTTCCCCAAACCACGCGTCTTAAATTCCGATCCCACCAACAGCACTGCTTTTTAGCAACCCAGCCTTTTTTCCCTTTTCCTAACGATTTTAAACTTCCACTATATATATCTATCAACCCCGCATATCAATTTTTTTTTGGGAGGGATGGCTTTAAATAACTTTTAATTTCTGGCCCAAAAAATTCCCCAAAAAGGATTAATAGAAAATCACGTAAAACCCCCCCCCACAACCCCGGGTTTCTTTTTTAAAAGTGATTTTTTTGTTTTAAAACCCGCTTTTTTTTAGAGAGGGTTTGATTTTAAATGCAATTTTCTATTTAAGGTTTTGTTTTTGGGGGGGGGGTGGTTGGGATCCCAGGGAAAAACATAAATTTAACGACCGGAATTTAATTTCCAAAAGGGGAAAGGGTTTTGTCCACCTTTCGGTTGCATTTAAAGGGGGTCAGCAAAAAAGAGTCCCCAAAAAAATTAAAAGGGCGGGGGCTTATTAACCCCCCGGGAACCCCCGTCCGGGGGGGAAAGGGGTTCCCAAAAGGGTCCAAAAAACCCGACTTTGGGGCGGGGCAAAAAGGCCCCCCGTTACGCCCACTGGGTAAAGGGGTTTTATATATCTTTAAAAAGATTAATAAGTTTTTTGTCCCCCAGGTTTTGTTTTTTCAGGTTCATTCTCCTTTTTTTTTTAATTGCCAAAATAAATTGCCTGACCATGCTTCAGACCATGTCTGTTTCTTACTGAATCCCCCCACACCGTTAACCCTATGGGTAAAACCCCAAAAAATAACACAAAAAACTTATTTGCGCTGTGACCCAACAAAATGGTGTCTGAGAAAGTAGTAATAAATATTTTGAAAAATATCAAGGAAAATATAAAGTTTGTTATTATTATTATCTGGGGGAGAACAATTCCATTTCCTCCCCTTTTTTTAATGGAAATTAAGACTTGAACATTGAAATCCGGGGTTTTTTTCCCCCAGTGTTGCCCAAATTTTCCCCCAAAAGGGGGTTTTTAAAAGGATGTTAACAAGACCAATTTCCAGATGAAAAAACGGAGTGTTTAAAAATTTATGTTTTTTCTCTTTTATTTTCCTTGCCTCAACATAATTTTAACCTTTTTCAAAAAAGGCGGTTTTTTTTTTTTAAAAAGGTTACCTGCAATCCCTAATTTAAATTAATTCGCCCATTTTAAAAAAATCCTCTTTTTCCCTACATAATTTTCAAAACCCCAATAGAGGTTTTTAAAGGGTTCCCCTTTCCCCCCCCAAAAAACAACGTTTCCAAAAAGTTTTCCCAACTTATTATGTTTTAAAACTGGGGTTTTTATAAAAAAAGGGGGTTTTTTGGGTTTTAATTTTTTTCTTTCCAAAAAATTTTTTTTCTTTTTGGAAAAAATTTTTACCCCCCCAAACAAAAAAAAAAGGGAAAAACTAAAACCCGAAAACGAACAAAAAAAAAAATTTTAAATTCCCAAAAGAAGTTTAAAAAGTGGAAAAATTTTAGGCCAAATTTGAAAAATTTTCAAAAATTTTTTCCTTTTTTACAAAATTTTTAAAAATTTGGAAAAAAATTAAAAAATAATTTTTTTTAAAAAAAAATGTTTTTTTAAAAATTTTTTGTAATATTTTTTTTAAACTCAGCTTTTATGGTTTTTTAAAATTTCCATTATTTTCAGAGTTACAACCATTTAAAATAATTATCGGCTTTTTTGTTTAAAATTTTCCCCCCTTTTTTTTTAAAAAACGGATAAACCCCTTCTAAGTTATATTTTCAAAAATTTAGTTGATCTCAAGGCTGAGCTATTGGGGAAAATATTATTATAATGAACTTTTTACAAAAGGAGAACATTTCAAAAAAAAAAATTTTTCCAATTTTTTGCCAAAAAAAAGATTTAAATAATTTTTTTTTTCAAAATTTCCTTTTTAAAAAATTTTATACATGTAGTCTAATCAATGACACAAAATCAAAAATTATCCCCTTTATGCGCTTTTGAAAATCCCGGTTCAAGTTTTGGGTATTTATAAAATAAAATTTAACGGGAAATAATGTCAGTGGGGTGAAAGGGTGGGTGCTCGAAAAATTTTATACTTTCTTAGTGTTCTATTCCCGAAATGCAGGTTTGTGTAAAAGTAGCAAAAAACCCCCCGCTTTTGCCACTATATTAATTTTTCCATAATCATTTTTTTCTTATATTAAATTTTTACTTTTAGTTCGATTAACTTAAAGGGTTTTTTTTAGTTTTTAACTATAATTTATTTTTTCCTTTTTTTGTTCGATCATCTTTTAAAAAATGTATTTTTAGTTTTTAACTATTATTTATTCATTTTGATGAATTATCTTACATGCATTATTTTTTTGTCTGGGAAAACCCATTGGCATCCTATAAGTGCGTCATACGGCCTGGTTTTGCAAATTAGGATGGCCCAATGAAGGGAAATTTGGAAAACCTAGGGGTTTTGAAATATTTTGGAAGGTGTAAAATTATATATTATATATTTTAAAAAATTTTTCCCCCTAAAAGTCACTTTTTTTTAACCTAAACCTTTTCATTTAGGGTTGTAACAATATTTTTGGGCCCAAACCTGAAAAAGGGAAAACGTTTATTGATGATCGACGGGCAATGGAACAAAAATATTAAATTTTTTGGTCCTGGACTTCACGTGTTTAAAATTTGAATTAATCGCCTTTTAAAAATTGGGTATAAAATCGAGCAAAAATTCCCTTTCTACAGGTGAACTTTAAAAGGGGCAAAAAAAAACAGTGTCCTAAAAAATTTTTTGTTACAAAATTGGAAAAAGGGGAATTTTTTAGTTCTCAACTACTTCGAGTTCAAAATTCACAACATTACATGATAATTGCTTACGGGAAAAATTTTTGGGCTTTTTTTTTTGAGATCGGGCCAATTTTTAAAATATCTTACGTGTCTTTTCCCTACTAGCTCCATCGCAATCCACCCGCTAAACTGTTTTATTTTAGGCTTTCGTCTGTTTTGAAATTTATGCATTTCTAATGGACGGGAAATACCAAACGGAAAAAAAA